>JAKUAE010000016.1:0-239702 GCA_030579195.1 Yamadazyma diospyri | reverse complement strand
CAGAGGTCGAATCAGAGTCCAGGGCTCCAGCCCTAATAAACAGTCCCTAGACTATATAGCGCAATAAATAGTGGCCCAAGGGCCGCCCGGCGGGCTACACCGCGGGGTTGGCCTCCTGGACCAAGCGGGCGACCTCGGGCTTGCCGTGGGCGGTCAAGCCGTCGATGACACCCCGGATATCGCCGGGTTTGGTGGCCTGTTCGAACTTAAACTTGGCCTCGGTGCGCACTATCTCCACCTCCACCCCCGTGATGGCCTTGGCCATCAAGCGGTAGTAGTTGGCGGGAGTCTCGTCGACGGACCACTTGGTGCCGGCGATAACCGGCTCGTGGCGGGCCGCCAAGGCGTCGTGCTGGGCCCGAAGAAACTCCGGGCCATCAATGACCCGAGACTTGCCGTAGACGTGCACCGCGGCAAAGTCCCAGGTCGGAACCACCTTGTGGGTCTCCTGCTTGGTGGGGTAGTACGCGGGGGTGATGTAGGCGTCGGGGGACACGAACACCACCAATACGTCGTCGTTGTCGACCAACGACGGCAACTGGTGGTTGGCCTTGGCCACATGGGCCTGGAGGTACTGCTTGCCGTCGCGCTCCACCAAATTGAACGGGATGTGGTTGGCGATGAGGCCGTGGGAGGAGGTGACTACGGTGGCGAGGGGGTGGTTTTGGATGACGGTTTTCTGCTGTTCCCAGTCGGAGACTTCGTATCTCTGGGGGATGTACATGGCGGGGCTGCTGGCACTGGAGATAGGTGGTGGTGGCAGTGGGGGTTGGAATTTGCTGTTTGGGGTCTGAGGGTGCTCAGGGATCGTGGAGGGGGGGGAAAAGGGGATTATTTATCTTATCTGTGACTGGCTGGAGTTGCCGGTTTGGGTCGCGCGGCCCCGTTGGCGGTGGTGCGGGGAGGAAGGGGTGCGGGTGCGGGGAGGAAAGGGTGCGCAACGAGGAGCGCGGCCTGGCGCGGCATTGCTGAAAACGGTGCGAAATGCGCGGGCGCCAGCCCTCTCAGCCGAGCGCGGGGCCAGGAGCGGGCCCAGAAGCGCGGCCCTGAAGCGCGGGCCTGAAGCGCGGGGCCATCCAGAAAGAAAACAGTGCGCGGGCCTGAAAACAGTGCGCGGGGGCCCACCTGGAACGGCTTCGCGCCCACGCCCCCGCGCCCCCCTACCCACAAACAGGCGCAACTAATCCCTCCGTCCAATGATAACTCCCAAGCACCAACACAAGGCACCCAAACCCCACCGCCAACGACACCATCCCGTAGATATACTGATTCCGCGGCTCAAGCTTGAAGAGTTCCCCCACCAACGTGCTCACGGTGGTCAATCCCCCGCAAAACCCGTCGGCGGCCCCCGCTAGGGCCTCGCACCCGATTTTCGACCGCACCACCGGCACCAGGCCGCGGTGCGCCATCAAAACCAACGTAAACACCCCGATCAACAACGTTCCCCCCGAATTGGCGAGAAATGTGCCCATGGGGAACCCGCGGCGCACGCTGGCGCGCCCAGCGTTCAACTTCGCCAACTGGTACCGCGCCACCGCCCCGGCGGGCGCAAATAGACAACTAAACATCCACTCTCTCCAGGGGCTGTAAGTGCCCAATAGCACTGCCACCGCCACCAACAACGCCAAACCGGCGCCCGCGGCCACGTAGTCGAGATACCGCGGGGTTCGGCCCGCAATTTGGCACTGCACCCCGACGTGGTACCCGAATACCGACACTCCGACCTGAGTTACCACCACCAAAATCACCTGCATCACCCCGTATCCCTTCGTAGGGTAGTCTAGCCCCCCAACATTGGCTCCGAGCTCGAATGCCTCCAACACGAGCGACAGAAACGACGATAGCGTGCCGCAGAACCCGGTGGTAACGAGAATAAATACGGCCGTCTTGTTGAACCGTTGCACCGCCGCTATGACGACACAGGCCACGAAATTGGCCCATACGACGCCCCCCAAGTAGGCCCCGGGGAAGCTGGTGAGGGCTATTAGGCCCTTGCGGGCGAGCATGCCCCAGATGGCGCCGTGGACGATGTTGAAGTGGATGAGGAGCTGTTCTTTGACAGGCATGGGGTTTGTGCGCGGGGCCGCGCCGGACGTAATTCTCAGCACGCCGTCCGGGTAATTTCCTGTCATCCCGGGTGTACGGGTGTGTATTAGCCGGACGCGCGGGTAAAAGAGTGGTGTACGGGTGTGGTGTACGGGGGTGGTGGTGCGCACCTCGCCCAAAACGGACAGTGGATGCGAAAGATCCCCAGATATGAAGGTGTTGGTTACAGGAGCCAGTGGGTTCGTCGCCAGCCATTTGGTGCAGTTGCTTGACAAGGAAGGGTACGAGGTGGTGGGAACCGTCCGCAGTGGCGAAAAGGGCCGGAAATTGCAGGCTTTATTCCCCCGTTTCGACTACGAGATCGTGGCCGATATGACTGTCGACGGGGCCTTTGATGCGGTTTTGCAGAAACACCGGTTCAAATACCTCTTCCACACCGCCTCGCCGTTCTTCTACAGCACAACCGAGCCGGAGAGAGACTTGGTGGTGCCGGCGATCCGGGGAACCGAGAATATCCTCGCCAGCGTGGCCAAATACGGGTCCGCCATCGATAAAGTGGTGATAACCTCCTCCGACGCCGCCATCTACTCGGCCGAGGACGAGCAGAACAGCAGCTTGCGGTTTGACGAGTCCAGCTGGAACAACATCGCCTACGAGGATGCCATCAAGGACGCGGTGTACGCCTACTATGGGGCCAAATCGTTTGCCGAGAAGCATGCCTGGGAGTATGCGGCCGCCCACGGGCTCAAATTGGCCGCCGTCAACCCGGTGTACATTTTCGGGCCCCAGGTGCTCGCTCTGGACGCCCGGGGGAAGTTGAACACCTCCAACCAGATGATCGGAGACTTATTGGCGTTAAGGGACTTGGACGGCTTTGACAACGCCAAAGGGGGCTACGTGGACGTCCGGGATGTCGCCAGAGCCCATTTGATTGCTGCTACGGCCGACAGCTGCACCGGCAAGCGGTTGTTCTGCTACGGGGGCAAGTTCAGCACCCAGATGTTATTGGACATAGTCAACGAAAACTTCCCCCAGTTGGGCTTGCCGGCCGGAAACAGGGGCAGTGGCACCGAGGATATCACGCAGTTGTGTCAAACGAACAACGACGCCACCCGGGCGTTGTTGGGGTTCGAATTTGCCGATTTGGACACGATAGTTGTGGATGTGGTGAGCCAGATCTTGCAGGAGGCAGAAGACGGCAGGAGATAACCGGTAGGCCACGACTGGAGCAGGCAGGAACCACCACGAGCAGTTTCTCCTCAATTTTTTGAGGCTTTGACTCAAGATTGCCCCATTATGCTCGATGGGCACAAGAGCCGTTTGTGCGGTGGTTGTGGGTCGTGCTCGAAAATGGGTCTGGAAATCATCAGATGGCCAAACTCTCTCCACACCCCTTTTGGGACCCTAATGGCCCCAAGGTCCACCAGTAGACCCAAAAATATAGTTTATCCGAGACTCTCCCCTTTTTCGCCGTCGTAGCATTCCCTGCCACTGGAAAAACTCCATGCCACTGCATGCACCAGCAGAAGCATCAACATAGTGGAATAAGCCTGTCACAATGGATATTAGTCTCCACACTAAATCCCCACAGCACCGACATTATTGCATGATCGACGCCGTGCTTCCCCAACCTTGGCCACGCACACCTCCAACCACCAATAGGAACAACTGACTCAGAAAATAATCCGAAGCACCTGATTTGGCCACAAATCTCTCAAATTTCGGCCAAGGATATACGTTTCTCCTTTGACCCCAACAAATGTCGCGCGACATCGCAGGGGAGTTGGGTTCGGGAGTGCATCCAGTGAGTGGAGAAATAAGGTTAAATCTCGAGCAAGAATTTTTGAGCAACAATATATGAGCCAGACTCTATGAGCAGAGTTCTCTGTCGAAGGATATTCCGCTACGCCGTCGGTCCATGCATGATACACTGCCAATAGAAAAAAGAGGCACTTATCCGAAGAATGCAGCCGAATGCACAGAGGGGCTGAAAATTTTTGCATGACATACGCGAGTCGTCAAAGGCTGGCGCCAGTTGCTGGGTTGCGAACCAACAAAAATCAATCTAAAATACGACTTGGTGTGGGGTAAGCAACGTCGCCATAGGCCAGATTTTCCCGTCGCGCGCTAATTTTTCCGGGAAACGCTGCTGAGGCCATAACCTGCATATTTGTCGATCTAACCTGCAGATTCGACGGGGTAAAATGCATATGCAATAAGCTAACATGTAATTATTTGGGGTAACATGTAATTATGTCTGTGCCTATCAGCCAATGACGGCAGCTGTATGCAGATGAAATAAGGTGCATTATCTTGGGCGGTGTGGGGCGAAGCCGTACGGAATGAATTTTGGTTTGACATTCTGGGACTGAACGGAAAGGAGTGGGGACACCAGAGTACCGCAGATGGGAGTGCTTCATGACAGATTACGCTTGACAGGTCACGCCTCAGAAACTACGCCAAAAATACTTTCCAAAATACGCTCGAAAATGGGCGATTTAAAAATGTGTGCCGGAATATTTTTCACCCTGCATGCAGGCCACAATGTCGTCCGGAGATTTGTTTTTCCCAAGGCCAAACTCCACATTCTTCCAGGCTCAGGAAACATGGGGAAATCCCCAATCTCACGTAATCCCCCAAATCTCGAAAACTATAAAGTGTGGTAGATTTCCCGAAGTTCTACCATCAAGTAGCATTTTTCCGAGCTTATAATTCATCATGGGCTTCAGAGAAAACGCTTTAGTGAAAAGATATGTTAACGTGGACGCTAAGGGCGCTGGGTCGTCCAAGATGGGGATCTTCGTTGGTAGTTTCGCTGCCTTCGCCGGAATCCTTTACGGATACGATACCGGGCTTATCTCCAGTATCTTGGCCATGAACTACGTCACCAAAACCTTCCCGGATAATCACGTCGACTTCACCTCCAGTGAAAAGTCTTTGATCGTGTCGATCTTGTCTGTGGGAACCTTCTTTGGCTCCATCTTGGCCCCACTTGCTTCGGAAAAATTCGGCCGAAAGTGGACGATCATCTTCTCGTCGTTGGTTTTGTTCAACATCGGGGTGATTTTGCAGGTCGCCGCCACCTCCATTCCATTATTGTGCGCCGGAAGAGCCGTAGCAGGGTTCGGGCTCGGAGTGGTGTCGTCAAATGTTCCGTTGTACCAGTCCGAAACCTTGCCTAAGTGGATCAGAGGTGCCATTGTGTCCTGTTACCAGTGGGCCATCACCATCGGGTTGCTTTTGGCCTCCATTGTCAACCAGGGCACCAAAGACAGAAACGACACCGGCTCCTACCGAATTCCTATTGCCATCCAGTTCCTCTGGTCGTTGATCTTGGGCGGAGGCTTGTTGTTCTTGCCAGAATCCCCCCGTTTCTACGTCACCAAGGACAAATCCACCGAGGCCAAGACCGCATTATCGGTGTTGAGAGGTTTACCCGTGGACCATCCGGAGTTGATCGCCGAATACGACGAGATCAAGGCCAACTTCGACTACGAAAGGTCGGTGTCCACCACCAGCTGGCTCAACGTGTTCTCCCGGAACAACAAGCAGTTGAAACGTTTACTTACCGGAGTTTTCTTGCAGGCTTTCCAACAATTATCCGGGGTGAATTTCATTTTCTACTTCGGAACAACTTTCTTTAAGAGTGCCGGGATCAAAAACGAGTTCGTTATCTCCTTGGCCACCAACATCGTCAACGTGGGGTCCACCATCCCCGGGATCTTCCTTATTGAGATCATCGGAAGAAGAAAACTTTTGCTCTCCGGATCGGCAATAATGTCGGTGTCCCAGTTGATCATCGCCGTGGTGGGTGTGGCCACCGACTCCGACTCCGCCAACAAGGTGTTGATTGCCTTTGCCTGTATCTTCATCGCCGGATTCGCTGCCTCCTGGGGTCCCACCTGTTGGGCCGTTTCCGGAGAAATCTTCCCATTGACCACCCGGGCCAAGTCCATTGCGTTGGCCACCGCCTCCAACTGGTTGTTCAACTGGGCCATTGCCTTTGCCACCCCATACATGGTCGATAAGGGCAAGGGGAACGCCAATCTCGGGTCGAAGGTGTTTTTCATCTGGGGGGGGTTCAATGTCATTGGGTTCTTCTTTGTGTACTTGGTGGTGTACGAAACTAAGGGGTTGAGTTTGGAGCAGGTCGACGAGTTGTACGAGAACGTGTCCAATGCCTGGAAGTCTCCTGATTATGTGCCTTCGACGTTGAAGTTCGGCGATACTTTGGGTAAAACCGAGATTGTGGAGGAGGAAATGGTGCTTGAGAAGCAGTCCCACGACGATTCTGTTTAGAAGTAATTACGATAGATATGTGAAGGTTCTCTACTCTTCTCTGGAGACTCTGTGGGACGAAGGCTGCTCTGCTGGGAGGCGAACCTAAGGTGTATATGCGCGATCCGGGGTTATGCCCAGAAACGACGCACAATGCTCAGAAAAGACGCACCAGAAACCCACAAGGCTTCAGAAAGACGCACAAGGCTTCAGAAAGACGCACAAGGCACCAAAAAAGACGCACAGTCCCAGCGCACAAGGCACAAACCGATGCAGACACAGGAGCCCACACCCGTACACCCACCGCAAGAGTGAACTATTCTAATGTATTGTTTAATCTAACACCCTCAACACACCCCCTGCGGGGCTCGGGCCTTCTATGTACATCACTACGCACGCTCCCTGCGCACGCTCCCTTCGGGAACCTGCGATCACCAACTGAAACTCTCGGTGTGCAAATAAACCTCCTCCACCTGTCCGTTCACCACCATCGTCTGCATCTGCGACACCGCCGCCGTAACCTCAAACTTCATCGACTCGCTCCCCGAGGAAACAATCATGTTCCGCTTCCGCATCCGGTAGGTGTGGGAGGCCACCAAATCGCCGACTCTGGGCTTGAAGTAGTTCACCGTCAACCCCTCGGCGCTCATGCTCGACACCTTCTTCTCCAACTCTTCCCCTATCGTCGGCGGATTCATCTCCGACACATAGATGTTGATGGACACAAACTCCGCCAAACACTGCACCAACTCGCTCCTGACCCACTCCACGTCCGCCTCGTAGCGCACGATCCACATAAACTCGATCTCCTTCGTCACCGTGTTGGCACCGCTGCGGATCTGGTCCACCAAGTCGAGCAAGAACGACAACGTGGCGGTGATACCGGAACCGGTGGCCACCAACATCACCTTATCGAAGCTGTGGTGGTCTCGGGAGCTCCCTCCGTACGGACCATCGATATAAACGTCTTTGGTGATGCTGTTGGTCGATTCCTTGACGATTTCCTCGTACAAACTGTTGGTCAACCCCTTTTTCGGCACCACGATGAACTTGACCTCGTCGCCGCGGTGTTTGGGCAAGTTGACGATGGAAAATGGGTGGTTATCGATGATTTTCGACTTGAAGCGGATGAAGGCGTGCTGGCCCGGCTTCCACACGATGCCCCGGTTGTTTTCGATGTTGATTTCATAGGCGTTGGACCCCGGCAACACGAACAAACTGGCCTTGCGGGACCGCATAAAGAGGGCGGAGGGCCGGAAACAGGTCTTGACCAAAAGCCGGTACAACAACTGCCCGAACCAGAACGCTAACGCCGTCCACATGTAATTGTTGGTGTCCAACATCCCGTAGAGGTGCCAGAACAACGTGGCAAAGTACCCCACCCCCAACACCCAGTGGACGTGCCAGAAAACCTCGTAGAACCACCGCCGCACCATCGATTTCGACAACGTGCAGAGCAAAATCAACGTCACGAGCGCCGGGATCCCGGAATAGTACGAGAACTCGCCGAAACTCGCCGCCACCTGGTGGCGGCCCCCCTCGGCGTAATCCTGGTAGATAAACGGAACGGTATGGACCAACGCCAACACCAACGCCGCCACCCCGGCGTACTGGTGGAGATAATTGAGCTTCTCGTAGCTTATCCCCGTCATCAACGTGATAAAGTTGGTTTTGCCCCCCAAAATGTACACGAACGGCGTCAACGCCGTGGCCATCACCCCGGCGCGCACCGCCAACGGCGGGCTGCCGAAACCGCGGCACCCGCGGTACCAGAAATGGGGCACAAACACCCACAACAACAAATAGAGCGAGGTTCCCACTAAAAACACCGCGCTGCCCCCGGACGGCGGCAACGACGTGAAGTAGGTCAACCGCGCAGGGAGGTTTTTGTAGCCGAATAACCTCGAGTACCCCGACACCACGTCGAAAAACTGGTCTGCCACCGTGGCGTCCCCGTGACGGCGGTACCGGGCGTCTCTCACCCGATAGTACCAGTGTTTGATGGCGGCGGCGATAATGAATGCGCAGCCGTAATATAAGGTGTAGTAGCCGTAGCGGGTCTGGGAGGCCCACGAGACCGCGGCCTGCGACGCGGTGCCGCTCATCATGAACTGGTCGGTGGCGCTGTCTTTGAGGCAGTCCATGCCTTTATAACTGACGGGCATAACAGTCAAAAAAGTCGAAAAAGTCAAAAACAGTCAATAAGTCAAAACAGTCAAAACAGTCAAAACAGTCACAACAGTCAACGATAGAATAAATAACAGTCACAATAGAATAATAACAGTCAATGATAGAATAAATAGCCACTAGTGTGGTGGTGCTGTGAGTAGGCAGTAAATTAAACAAAGGGGATCTTCGATTATTTATATTAAGCCATCATCCCGATTTGTGGATGATAAATGCTCATTTCCGAAATGAGAATATTTGCTCGTGGGCGCGGGCGGTGGTGGCAGGGGCCGTGGGCGCGGTAAGAGGAGCCTGGGAGTGCGGCGGGAGTGGGGGCCTAGTGCGCGCCCTTTTTCGCTGCCGCCGCCGCCGGTAGTCCCATGGCATCGCGCTGGCACTTATTACTAAAGTAGATGGCAAGTAGAATATCAAAATGAAGTTGGGATATACTATCTATGAAAATAATTATAAGCATAACATATTTTATCAATTAATACTATTTTGAGCTTTTTCTTTCAAAATGACAAAAAATTCTTTTTATCAGGTAAACCTACTGATAAACATATAGAGACCTATTTGTGACTAGTAAATCTAAAGAAATATATAACCAATTATTTGAATCATTTAAACAGTTAAACAGTTAAACAGTTAAACAGTTAAACAGTTAAACAGTCAAAGCATCAGATTTATGTTTATAACAATAGAAACAATTAAGATATTCACCTACTTCAATTTCAGACGGCACGCGGCCCCAGGGCTGGCGGCGGTGGCGAAAAGGGCGCGCTGCCACCGAACGACGGGCGGCGAAAGAGGCGCGCAATGACACGCGGCCCCAGGGCTGCCGCGGCCGCCGCGGCCGGCGCCCTATCATTAGTTTATATATCACATACTGAATATTATGTAGATTTTATTCAACTTTATTGACAAAAATTGAAAGGCTCTGGTAATAGTCTACTTCATTCAAGAATAGCCGTAAACTAATCATGTTCTTACGCATTTGAAGCCAATCATGAGTGAATTCACATATAAAATAATAAATCACCTATATAATCCTTAAGCCAACACTTTGACCAATTACTTTGACATAGTATTAAGACCAACTTCAGGTGGCTACTTCACTATGGATTGCTTATAGTATAGGAAGTACAGAATATAGATCATTAACCATTATTACATATATCTAACTTAATATCTATATCTAACTTAATATCTATGTTTAACTTAATATTTATATTTAACTTAATATTTGTATTTAACTTAATATTTATATTTATATAGTAACTTTATCGTTGAATGACAAATTTGCCGAAAGAAATTAACATATTTGATACTGCTGAGAGGCCCTTTAAACAATTGGTGGAAGCAAGGAAAAAAACTCAAGTATTATCAGCTTGTCAAATTGAATGAAGCAGAAACTGGACCAAGAAGTTGCAGAAGGCAACAAGTATGCAGTATTCCCAAGATAAGATAAAGTGGTGAAACAAATCGTTATGACCAAAGTCTGCGGCTTCGTCTTTTGGTAATCTATATCTAAATCTTAAAGGCAACTGGGATCAGAATCACCTTCCTTGGGATCGATAGCATTGGTGTTTAGTGCAGGAACATATAGATTAAGAGAGATATACATAGATAAGATATACATAGATAAAGATATTAAAGAATATAAAGATAAAGATATACGTAAAGAAAAGATATAGTAAAGAATATAAAGATAAAGATATAGCAAAGAATATAAAGATAAAGATCTAGTAAAGAATACAAAGATAAAGATATACATAAAGATGAGATAGAGTAAAGATTATAGAGATAAAGATATAGTAAAGAAAAGATATAGTAAAGAATATAAAGATAAAGATATACATAAGCTAACCTCTAATTCTACTTCTATAGAAATACCTAAATAAAGATATAAATTAAGGTAAGATAATTATTTTAAATAAGTGAATAAGATAAAGCTTATAATAAACATGATAAGAATTAAATCATTACCATTATTACTTATATTCAACTTGATATTGATATTTATATAGACTTAATATTACTATAATACCAAATTAAAGGTATAAACTTATTCATTCTAATTCTCCCCCTATATGGATTACTTAAAGTATAGGAAGTACAGGAATATAGATTATTAACCAATATTACTTATATTTAACTTAATATTTATATAGTAACTTAATAGGTACTATAAAATAATACCATATCAAAGGTATAAACTTATTTATTCTGATTTAATCTCCCCAGGGGGGAGGTATAGTTAATTATGAGTAACATATATAACTATAAGAGTTAAAATAACTTATTAACTAAAAATAATTGTAATAACGTATTATAACTAAAAAGAACTATAATAACTTATTAACTAAAAAGAATTATAATAACTTATTATAACTATAAGAAATAACTTATTATAACTAAAGAGAATTGTAATAACTTATCATAAATAAAAAGAACTATAAATAACCCCTCCCCCATATGAGTAGAATATAATAGTTATAAAAATAGGATAGAGAAGTTGAAAAAAGATATATAAAATCAAATATTAAAGGATCTTAAACTTATATGGGAAGAATTAATAAATATAGAGTATTTAATCAACATGAAAATAGGAAAAAGAATAGGTGGAATGAAACATCTGAATTAGGGAAAAACCAACAGGGATTATAAAGTAACGGAGTGAATTATGAAGGTAACGGAGTGAAATAAAAGTAACGGAGGGAATTATAGAAGTCACGGGGTGAAATAAAAGTAATGGAGTGAAATAAAAGCCTATAGGTAATATCAAGAAATATTGTAAAGTATAAGATAAAGATATAAGTATAAGATAGAAAATATAAGATAAAAATATAAGATAAGATAGAAAGTATAGTAGTAAGACAGATATAAGTATAAGATAAGATATAGAAAAGAAAAAAGATATAAAGAGATAAGGTAAAGACATTATTGATGAAGATACTCTTCCGAAAACATATATAAAGTAATTTCTACTAAGACTGGAAAGAATATAGAAGTTTCTACTAAGACTAAAAAGGATATAAAAGTTTCTACTACTAAGACTGAAGAATATAGAAATTTCTATTACTAAGACTAAAAGACTAAGACTGAAAGAACATAGAAATTTCTATTACTAAGACTAAAAGACTAAGACTGAAAGAACATAGAAATTTCTACTTCTTAACTAAAAGAATAAAATAATTTCTACTACTAAGACTAAAAGAATAAAGTAGTTTCTACTAAGACTAAAAGAATATAGAAATTTCTACTAAGACTAAAAAGAATATAGTAATTTCTACTAAGACTAAAAGCTTAAGACTAAAAGACTAGGACTAAAAGACTAAGACTAAAAGACTAAGACTAAAAGACTAAGACTAAAAGACTAAGACTAAAAGACTAAGATTAAAAGACTAAGACTAAAAGCTTAAGACTAAAAGCTTAAGACTAAAAGACTAAGACTAAAAGACTAAGACTAAAAGACTAAGACTAAAAGACTAAGACTAAAAGACTAAGACTAAAAGATTATAGAAATTTCTACTAAGACTAAAAAGAATATAGAACTTTCTACTACTAAGACTAAAAGACTAAGACTGAAAGAACATAGAAATTTCTACTACTTGGACTAAAAGAATATAGAAATTTCTACTACTAAAACTAAAAGAATAAAGATGTTTCTACTACCAAGACTGAAAAGAATATATAAGATAAAAGTACCGAAAGGGAAAGAGAAATTAGAGTAATAAAGAGAAAAAAGTAATAAAGAGAAAAGAGTAATAAAGAGAAAAGAGTAATAAAGAGAAGATAGAGTAATAAAGACAAAGTAGAGTAATAAAGAGCAAATGTACCTCTTGTATGGCCGTGGAGGTGGCGCTGGGACATGTTATTCGTATATCGTAAGTCATCGGCACATCTACACACTGGGCGCCTCAACACACTAGGGCACCTCATAAGGAAACTATCTTTCAGACACTCTCAACAGGCAGTCAACGCAGGCAACAAATGGTGGCATCTAAATACCCCGGACTCGCTGCGGCCCGCGCTGGCGACAGCACCGCGCCAGCACCGCGCCAGCGCGGCCTACAACAGAACATCCGACCGGAGCTGCTTCAACATCGTCTGCGTCCGCATCATCGTACTATCCGGGAGCGAGGTCCCGCTGTGATTCCCCCCCTTCCGTCTGGTCAATCTCCGCTTCAAGTCATTGATACTATCGTATTCGGGCGACGGCGCCATTTCGCGGCCCGGCGCCTCGCGCGCGCTCCCGCCAACAGTCGCACCTTTGGCTGGTTCCAGAAACAACGGCTCATCCAACGACGCCGAGGAATAGAACGACAACGCCTTCTTCCGTCGGGCGGAAGAGCTGCTGGACTTGTGCGAATTGGCACTCGACTTGAGCTTCTCGAGCAACGAGTCCATGACGCTCTCCCTGTCTTCTTCCGCGCTCTCCCTGTCTTCTTCCGCGCTCTCCCTATCTTCTTCCGCGGCCCCCGCGGCCTCCGCGCCCTCGTCCGAGCTTCCGTCCGCGCTCTCCGCGCTTCCTTCGCCCAATCTCTCCCGTGAGGCGGCAGAACCCGCCCCATTCGGCGCCCTCGACTCCACCACCCTCCGCCGAGCCTCCACAAGATTCTGCTCCTCCTCCCTCTGGATATTCTCCACGTGAGCCTGCTTAAATTCCGCCACAAAAGTCCAGATCTTGTCGTAGAACGAGCCCCGGCTGCCCGAATCGTTGACATTCTCGCCAAAGTACCGCATCAACCCGCGGTGCTCCTCCACCGTGGTCTTCAAATGGCGTTCCAACAACGACATCTTGATTTTGGCGGTCTCCAACGGCGCCTTGATGGCACCAAGCACCCGGTCGTCGCCGTGGAACACCGCGGGGTCGCTCAAACTGCCGCGCTCCACCGAACTCACCACCGCCGCCACCAGCCGCGCCAATTCCCCGCAGTCGGCGGCGATTTGGTCGATGGAAACGTTCTGGAGGTGCGAAACCGGCCCCAATTCGTCCACGAACGCCCCGTAATCGGGGAAAGTGTTGCGGATGATGTTCTCGATGTAGTGGAGGAAGTGGGTGGCGTTGCTTTCGTCCTTCATGAACTTGAGCCGCAGCAACGTCCCCAACTTGAATCCGAGCGCCCGCTTGGAGTCGTCGTTCATGAAGTTCCCCACCGACCGAATGATCCCCAACACGTTTTTCAACGACTGCGACCGCCGGATGGCACCGTTGGCATCATCCACCGCCCGAAGCTTGCGCGAGAGGTCCAAATAGCTCTGGGAGTAGGTGTGTACCACGAGAATCGCCCGGGCCCGCGCCTTCCAGTAGTGCCGGAGGTTGAAACACAACTCGAGGTAGATGCGGTCGGGCCGCTGTAGCGCCCCAGGGTCCTTTTTGGGCCCAATGCCGCCGATTTCCCGCAGATACGGCTTGAAATCCCGGATCAACGTCTGGTTGATGTCGGCCAACCGGTCGTTGGTGAAGAACTCCAACACCGTGGTGTTGGCCATGATTTCCGGGTCACAGCTGATCACTTTGTGCACGAGCTCCTCCACATCCAACGCCCCGAACATGTGGAGGTTGATCCCGAACTGCTGCGCGAGGTCGCGCGGCAATAGCGACAACTTGGTGCTGGCGGGATCCGCGCGCTCCGCCCGCGGCTTCATCGCCGCGGTTTTGGCCACAAACTTCTTTTCCACCTCGTCGAGGATTCCTCGCTGCTGGAGCTGTTCCGAGAGCTGCGAGTGCTCGATGTCGGGCCAGAAGGTGTCGTTGATGTCCTCGATCTTATCCCAGTGCATTTGCTTGAGCTTGGACTTGGGCTTGAGGGCTGGGATGGCAAGTTGGGGGGTCGCGGGAGGGGGCGTTTCGGGCCGGGAGACGGGCGCGGAATTGGGCGCGGGGGCCAAAAATGGCGGTAGGGGCGGCGCGGGAGCCAAAAATGCCGGTAATGGCGGGGGCGCGCCAGGCCCGGAGGCGCCCGGAGGCGCTCCACTCACACCGCCGGCCATGTTTTCCAAAAATGCTGGCACCGGCGGTTGTGGCGGCGCGGCACCAGCCATCTTATCCAAGAATGCCGGCACCGGGGGCGGTGGCGGGGGCTTGGGTGCCGTTTCACGCCCCAAAGGGGGCTGCAAAAATGCCGGTATCGGCGGCGGCGCCGGCGCGGCTATCGGCGGAGATGGCGCCCCGGGATCCACTGCGAGTTTGGGGAACACCGGCGGCGGAGTAGGGGGTCTGGGGCTGTGAAACGGCCGCAGACCATCTTTTAGTACCCCCACCGTTCCTTGGGGTGGCGCCCGGTCCCCTATAACAATGGGGTTCAGTTCGGTGCCGGTTTTGGTTTCGCTTTCGGCCTTAATTTCGCCTCCTGCCTCTCCTTCAGCCCCATACTCGTCTCCCACCGCCTCAGACTCCCCCGCAGCCCCCAGGTCCATCCTGGGGCTGCTGTGGCCAAATTTGCTCTCGAGCTCGTCAATTACCACACTCTTCACCGTTCTCACGGGTTTCACACGGGGCTGGTCCCTCAGCCGGCTGGGTTCCTGTTCCAACCGGCGAATCTGCTGCTCCTGTGCCACGAGTCTCTGCTCCTGTGCCACGAGTTTCTGCTCCTGCACCACCATCCTCTCAGCAGATGCGGCACTTTCTCCGTCCAGGTACGGAGAACGCTTCATTTCCGCCACCTCCGCCTTCAACTGCTGGTTCTGCCGGCGTAAGTCGTCATTCTGGAGTTCTAGTCTCTTATACTCCTCCCTGCGGAGGAGGAAGGCGGGCCCAGCCCGCTCTTGGCCGGCGTCGGCGAAAATGCCCTGAATCGCCGCCGACGTCATCTTCATGAGCCCCTGCACCTCTTCTGTGGACCGCCCTGCGTCCCTAAGCCTCACTAGCTTCTCCAAGACCCCCTTGAGCTCGCTCTCCATCAACAGGTCCCGCGAAACGTACTGTTTGAGCTGATTATAGATCGCGTCGAGATCCTGCTCCGTCGACTCACAACTGTCGACACTGGGGCTGTCGATGCCGAAGAACGAGTTGTAGTCATCCTCGCCGTAGTCACCGTACTTCTCTATCTCCTCGTCGATCCTGTCGTCGCCGATGACCCGCAACTTGTCGAAAACCTTATCGATTCGAGAATCGCCCAACTCCCGGCGAATATTGATCCGCAACTTGATCAGCTGGGCTCTATCGACGAGGGAGTTGACCAAAAGAAGGGTGGTGAGGCAGTAGTCCCGCAAACTGCCGTTGCGGGCGATTTTGGCAGCGTAATCGCCGACAAAGTATTTGTCGAGAAACGCCTCAAACGAGCTCATCCAGGGCTGGAACCGCACGTAGTCGCCCATGTGGTCCTGGAGGGCCTGCATCGCCTCGAGAATCAACAGGAGCGACTCGGGGTCGTCGTTGTAGGCCAAAAAAATCAATAGTTCTGTCACGAGGATCCGCGTGGCCAACCGCGGCGAAACCAACGACTGGGCGATGGCCTTGATGGTGTGGAGCTTGTTGGTGTAGCCGCTATTAATGAAGGTGGCGTGGCCACCGTCGCTGAGCGCCAGGTCGTTCTCGGCGTCGGATTCGTGCAACAGTTGGCTGACAATGCTTTTTAAGCACTTTATGATGAGAAACTCCCGATCGAACTCCTCGTTGGACTTGATGCTCTTCTTGTTGATCCGGGCGAGGATGACCGCCAATGCTGCTTCACCCTGGGCGTTGATGAACGCCTGGGTCCATTTTCTGGCGTCGTGGGCCCGGTCTGACACCGAAAGACGTTTATCCAATCGTTTGAAGTCTTTGGCAGCCAACTTTCCCGCGAGGATCCGGTGGACGTACCATTCGGGAGACCCGTCCTTGGGCTTCTTTTTGAGGACCTTGTTGGCGACGTTGGCGTTGGCGGACGAGAGGGGGGCTCCGGAAACCAAATTGACGGCTGAACCGCCCGAATCGGTGCTTTTGGCCGATTTGGAGCCCAGAATCTCGGTCCCTTGATTACTGGTGGTAATAGTCCGCTGTAGCATGGATTTCAAGTCAAACTCGTCGTTGGTTTCGCTCTCCCGGAGCAAAAGCTCCCATTTTCGCTTCGTGGACTGTTCCCGCAATTTCTGCACAGCCATGGCCGAAAACGCCCGGGTACTGAGTAGTCGCTCGAAGAGCAGGTCCACCACCACGGCGTCGGGGACTTGGTTGACGTTGGACGCGAAATTGCTGAACGCCTGGAGAATACTGGATTTGGAGGTTGTGGACGCGGATTTGGACGTCACGGAGCCGGAGTGGGACGGATGGCGCACGCGAGGTGTCTGTAGCACCGGGCGGTCGTCGTCGTTGTATCGCAGCTCTGGGAGCTTGTGGGTGACCCTACCACTGGGGTTTCGGGACAACATTCCAATTGGCGGCGGCGGAAGGGTGCTCAAGTCGTCACCCGACACCCCGTAGCCGGCCAAATGCAACCCCACTTGCGCCAAGGAATCACCGCTGGCGCTGGCCTTGGGATCAAGCAGGTGGAGGCTGATGGCGGACCCAGCAGCACTATTGTTTCTGTGAACGGGGGAATACACGAGACTCAGAACCGACGGGCCGTCGTTGGCGGAGCTGGAGCCTGTGGAAGTCTTCCTGATGGACCCATTGTGTGGCTTGTCCGGCAAATGCATCACATAGATGGGCTGCTGGGCACTATCGATGGAGTCGTACTCGATGGCATGGAAGGAATCTTTGTCAGAATCATTCGAATCGCCGTGACTGCCGAGCACCGAGTTGAAATTTAGAATCGACGACGACTTGGTGAGCTTCCTCATGCTTTTGGAGAACAAGTTTGGCCGTCTCGGCGACGGAGGCGGGTCGTCTGCCATTGGTGGATGTGAGATTTTGATTTCGCGTTTTGAAATGAGTGCGAGTTTGGGTTGCCTATAGGGCCATGTATGCATTAATAAAGAAAGTGCGGTTGTGGTGAATCGGGGGGATTCAATAGTAGGGAACACCCTGGGAAAAAGGCCCGGGAAAAAAGAGGGCGATTTGAGGAAGTTGGCGTTTTTTGGCCCCTAGCGCCGAACGACGCCCCAAAAAGCCCTGGAAAAGATCCCTATGCCTTTTTTCGGCCCCAATTACCTTCCTCGTTCATTACGGAGCCATTCCGTCCCCCTATCCCTAACGTGTCTGCCCCCAATTCCGTCTCAACTGCCTGATTTGCAACCGCGCGTTTGTTTACCCAAACACAAAACCACAACACCCATGAGAGATTCCAAAAACCAGCAGCCGATCTCCAGCTTCTTCACCAAGCGTCCCAGCAAGGACCGAAAGATCATCTCCATCACCACCCCCGAGAAATTGACGGTGCAACGGTCGGAATCGGTGCTTTCTCGTGCAAGCACCCACGACGGCTTCGATGAGTTTGGCAGCTCAGACACCTCCTTCGACTCCCCCGAGGTCAATAACTTCCGGAACCCCCTCTTGAACCGGACAGCCCCCCAAAAATCTGATTTCAACAAAGTGATGGTGGATTTGACCAATTCGGCCCAAAGCCCCGACTCCAAGAGGGGAAAACGGGGATACGACGATCTTCTCGGCACGCTTAACTCCATGGGGACCAAGAAGTTGAAAGCCACATTCACCAAGACAAAAACCACCGAGGAGGCGCCCGAGGTGGGGTTGAGCAAGGAGCAAAACGGAGTTATTGCCCAAGTGGTGGACAAGAAGAAAAATGTGTTTTATACCGGTAGTGCAGGGACGGGGAAGTCGGTGGTGTTGCGGCAATTGGTGAAAAGATTGCAGAGTAAATACGGGTCGAGTATGGTGGGAGTTACGGCTTCCACCGGGCTAGCAGCGTGCAATATCGGCGGTCAAACCTTACATCGGTTTCTCGGCATAGGATTGGGCACTGGGGAGCCCAAGGGGATGGCCAAAGCCATCAAATCCAAGCCAGCGTTACAGAAACGATGGAGCATGTTGAAGGTGTTGATTATCGACGAGATCTCCATGATTGATGGGGTTTTATTCGCCAAACTCGAAGAATTGGCTCGGCTAGTGAGACAGAATAATCGGCCCTTCGGGGGCATCCAGATCGTCTGCACGGGGGATTTCTTCCAGTTGCCCCCTGTAGGGCGCAACCAGGCCGCCAAGTACTGCTTCGAGGTGCCGGCGTGGCAGAAGGTGATCGAAAAAACCATTTTGTTGACCGAGGTTTTCAGACAAAGCGGCGATAACGAATTGATCGACATGTTGAATGCATTGAGGTTTGGCAGCTTGGATTCCGACATCGCCCACAAGTTCATGCAGTTGCAGACCCCCAAATCGTACCAAGACGGCATTGAGCCCACAGAACTCTTTCCCACCCGAGAAGAAGTCAAACGAGCCAATGACCGCAGATTACAGCTGATTAACGCCAAACCGCGGACCTTCGTGGCCAACGACAAAACCTTCGATGTGTATGACTCCAAACTCCTCGACAACTTGATGTGTGAGCAGGTACTTGTTCTAAAGCCCGGAGCTCAGGTGATGTACTTGAAAAACCGAGACGACGCCATTGTCAACGGGTCAATCGGAAAGGTGATTTTCATGACCACTGCCGATCTATATATCAAGATCCAGGATCTATACTCCGACTCCTACCTTTACGACGAGGCCCTTTTGCAGGAGGTCAATCTATTGAACAGCAAAATCGGCCGCATCGAGGAGTTCACCGCCCAAGAAAAGGCCGTTTACGACCAAATACCCCCGGAAAGACAGCACAAGTTCGACGGGTTACTAAAAGACGCTCAATTGGAGAAAGATACCGCAATTTACCCCGTGGTAAACTTTAAAGACATGGCAGGACACGATTGTGTCGTATATGTTGTGCCGGAAGATTTCACCATCGAAGTGGGTGGTGGCGGGGGAAAAAAGCGAGAAATCACCCGCAGTCAGTTGCCTTTACTTTTATCATGGGCCATGTCCATCCACAAGGCTCAAGGCCAAACCATACAGAGACTAAGAGTGGATCTCCGCCGAATCTTCGAGAAAGGTCAGGTCTACGTGGCGCTTTCCCGGGCCGTCAACAAGGAAAACTTGGAGATCCGCAATTTCGATGCCAACAAGATCGTCGCCAGCTCCGTCGTCAAGGAATTCTATGCCACCCTCGAGTCGTTGTAGGTTTTCACCCTTTATATATTCATTAGTCAGTGCGCACTAAATTTTTCACTCTCGATGTTTACCGAAGCCAAACTGAAGGCAGATATCGGCCACAACGGGTTCCCCGTGACCCTCAGTTACTTCACGGGGCTCCCGGACCCCAATGCCATCGCCAGTCCGCAGCTCACGGTGATATTCAAGTCACTCATGAAGAAAGATACCACTACTAAGGAGAAGTCGTTGGCAGACCTAAACTCCATTTTCACCCTGGATTTGGCCCCTGAGCTTCGGGACGATGCCGTGGTGCAGTGCTGGATCCAGATGTTCCCCAAGTTGGCCTTTGACAATGCCAGATCGGTGCGGATGTCTGCGATAAAGGTGCAAAGCAGCTATGTCCAGCTATTGGGAGGAAAGGCCTTCTCGAAGTATTTGAAGTCATCGTTGCCGGTGTGGCTCAGTTCGGTGTACGATTCCGACAAGCAGGTCTCCAGCACCGCCTACAACTCGTTGGTGGACTGTTTCGCCGACAAAGCCCGAGTAGACACCAAGATTTGGGAGATTTTCTACAGTGAGATCATTCACTTCATCGAAGCAAGTATATTTTTCGAGACCCAGAAGACGTTGAGTGACGAGAGAAACACCAGCGATGCCGACGCGGTGCTGAAACACGAAAGAGTTGTCAACGGCAGTCTAAACCTCCTTAATAAGTTGATAACGTTGGTCAACCAAGGGTCGCAAATTGACTACCAATTCGAGGAGATTCTCGAAAACGAGGCGTTGTGGGAGCCCATGGCGCGGTGTTTCGCCCCTAAGACCTTCAATTCGGCCTTGGCCACCTCCTATCTTGTGCTCATCAAGTCTATTGTCCAGGAGGACCAAAACAAAGGACATCAGAACAGATTCTGCCAGGGGTTATCAAGCGCCCGCAGCGTGTTCAAACACATCCTGAAGAGGTTTCTCAAGCACATAAAGTTGAAGGCCACCAAGCCATCCGAGTCGATCGTCTACGGCACCATTGCCCTTCAATTCTGGGGCACTTTGATCAACTTGACGAAGTTCAGCTCTCTACAGGGGAAAAAGCCCCCCAAGGACAATTTCTGGGATGTTTCCAGCACAGGGCCTACCAGATTGATCGACTACATCCGCATTGGTCCTTGCAACCTGGATCCCGTGTACTATCTCCTCCTTAAAAACTGTTTGCTTCTCATAATCCAACATTCCAATATCGAGTTCGTTGTTTCCAACCTTGGCCTCACCATCGTGTCTTCGTTGGTACAGCACATCGAAAAGGCGCCAGTGGCCTATAAAGAAACGGCATTGGAGTGTTTGATCGCCTTTACCACGGCGTTGGACGCCAATTTGTTGAAAAACGTTTTGCCGAGGTTGATCGAGTCTGCCAATAACATACGCGGCCATAAAGGCAAATTCCTCGAGTTGGTGGCGGAAGCAGTCGGCAGCGTTGATTCAGAAACGGTTTTGACCGCCCAGGAGTCCGAGATCCGCCGGTATATCGAGAACGGTGAAAATTCCGTCGACACCAAGGCATTCACGGAATTGGCGAGCAGATTGAGCTACGATGGCTCCGATCTCGTGATATCGATAATAGACCGCTTAGAAGATGCCGACGACGCCCAAACGAAGAGATCATTCGAGGTTTTGACGGCGTTGGTGGGAAAAGTGCCTGTGAACGAATCCACACAACAACAATTGGCCGAGTTCACCTCAGCCGTCGGCCAATACATGGAGAAAGATGCAGACTATGTTATTGACTATCTCTTCGCCGTGTGGGGTGCCGACAGCGTTGACAAGGACGTGGTGGATGACTTGGTGGTGAAATTCGGCATGTTGGGTGTGGACTCCGGCGACTTGGTGACCAAGTTTCTCGACAAGTATTCATGGACCCACCGCGACCTACCCGAAGAGATCAAACACTACGTCGACTCGTTGGTCGCCAAGACCCCGAAATCTCCCAGTGAATGGAAAATTTTGATGAAGTTCGTCGATGCGTTGTTCGATGACATATTGGGGTCCAACGACGCTTCAGACGTCATTCAGCACTTCCATACCTCCCATAAAATTACCTCGGAGTCTCCTAAACTCCTTGAGTTCCTCTCGAAGGCCTGGCGCCAGCGACCGGAGATTGTGGCCCTCATAGAGTCGAAATACGTCCAGGAATCAATTTGGACCTATTTGAACACCACCGACGTGGATTGGAGTTTGATCAGCCACGAATTGCCCTACATTTACGCCAGGTTGGATACACAGCTTGCCAACTTGCCCAACGTCAACAAAGACATGTTGGCAGTGTCGAATTCCTTGAGCCAAAATATCCATTTATTCGCCGATTCCGGGCCTGGTGCTGCACCGGAGCCGTTGAATCTCAAATTGGTGGAGAACATGTTCAAATTGGACCTCGACGACTACTACGGACTCGTGCTAGGCACGTATCTTGACGATTGTCGATTTCTTGGGGACCAGGCCGAGTTCCGCGGGAGCCAGGCCGATATGCGTTACAAAAAGCCCCAAGTTTCCTACGATTTGGCCGCAGTGTGCGACGCTTTGATCAGCGGTGTTTCTGAGGGCCTCCTCGCCAGATTGCTCGCGCAAATCGAGTCCCAAGGGGCCATTCAGTCGTATTGCGCTCGAATTTTCAGAGATATCGTGGAAAACGCCGGCGAGAACGTCGCCAGCGCCGCCTTGGACCGATACGATTTCACCCCCCTCTTGAAGAGTCCTGTTCGGTTGTGTATCCTCGTATCTGGCCTCAGCAGCCATTTGACCAGTGCCAAATTCGACCGCATCCGGAATTACGTGGTCTCAGAGATTCTCGGAGTTAAATCCCCGTTAGAGGGCCTCAAATGGGTGGTTTTGGCAGTGAATTTCCTCATTCCCGGCTTCTCCCTTCCCCCACACCGCCTCAACATGGTGGTGAAACAGTTCGAGCAATGGGCCGAAAGCGAGGTGGCGTATGAGCCGGAATTCACCCCCATCCGCAGCCAAATCACCAAGATTTTGAGCTTTTTCAGGACCCACACTGACTCCGTCGACGTTTTGGCCGAAAGAATCGTCAACGACAACGTCGATTTGGTGAAAATTGCCCCCGGAGATACCTTTGAGCTCCGCTACGCCACTCTCAAGTACGGCATTTCCAACCACCAGTTGTGTGAGTTGTTATTTGATGACAACATCATCGATTCCGACAACAAAATCAACAATCTGGTGGTGGAAATGTGTCTCGAGACCCTTCAGCGGTCTCTTGGGGCCGCCACCATAGATGTAGAGCCAGAAAAGTTGGTAGCTTTGTGTTTGAATTCGAAGTTTGTCACCGTCAAGCAAATCTGCATCCACCAGTTGACGGCGCAGATTTCCCGGGCCCAGCAGGAGCTCGTGATCAACTACCAGTTTGAAGAACAAGAGGTCAAATTGCCGGAAAAGCCCGTTTCCTACATCCGAAACCACCATTATCGCGAGGAAGGAGGCATAGAGGAGAATTTGGACTACTTTGCGGCGTGGTATTTGGTTTTGGTCCACTTCAGCGACATTTCCTACGGCATTCGGAACCAATACTTGTCTCAGATCAAAAGCGACAGCCTCCTCGACCGATTCTTGGACATTGTGTTTGAAATCGAACAAATCGATTTTCGAAAGGCGGAAAATTATTCGGCAGATCTCTCGGACCCAGGGCTGTTTGTGGTCCATTTGTACTACTTGAGCTGCAAATACCTCGGCTCAGAGGTGCAGCAGTGGTTCAACGGCTTGCGGAACATCCAGATGAAGTCGCACATCGAACAGTTCACCAAAACCCACTGTTCCTCCCGACTCGTGGGGCTGATGATGAGCAGCGTCGAAGACAGCAAGAGCAAATTGGTCAGCGACGTCATGAGCATCAGAGTCAACCGGGTGATCAACGAGATCCGGTCGATATTCGACATCGACGACCAAACCATGGAAATGGTCATCAGAATCCCTGCCACGTTCCCCTTGGAGAGCGTGGTGGTCGAGGGGCCCAAAAGAGTGGGGTTGAAGGAGAACGAGTGGAAAGCGTGGCTTTTATCGTCCCAGAGAGTCATTTCGTTGACTAACGGCTCCATCTTGGAGGCCATTGAACTATTCAAGAAAAACGTCAACCTCCACTTTTCGGGGTTCGAGGATTGTGCTATTTGCTACTCTATCTTGCACCAGGACCATTCCTTGCCCTCCAAGAGCTGCCAGACCTGTTCCAACAAGTTCCACGCCGCGTGTTTGTATAAATGGTTCAAGAGCAGTGGCAGCAGCACATGTCCGTTGTGCCGGAGTACCTTTACTTTCAGGAAGAGCTGAAGGTTTGAGGGCACCTTAGGCGACTATAGGGAGCTGTAGGGCCCCGGGGGGCGCTGTAAAGCACCAAAGAACGCCCTAAAGCACCAAACAGCACCGAAAACCACTTTCAAGAACACAGAGTCAACACCAATATATACACTACTCACCTCTTCGACGGCGCCCACGGCGCAGCAGTCATGCTGATATTCTTGTTCGTCGTCTTGACTCCTCCTCCATCGATAAAATCCATATTTGTCAGCTCCTGGAGCCTTCTTCCCTGCAAATCTTCCCAGGGATAGCACCTGCCGAAGTAGAAATGTTGCACCACCGGAAACTTTCCCAAAACCTCCACGTCGTACATCTTAAGCAACCCTGAGAGCACTTTCTTCCATAGAACCACCGAAGTGTGGATATCATAAAGAATGGGACTATGTTCGTTGAACGGCCCGGTTTTGATGCGTTTTATGAAGGCCAAGGCGTTGATATATAGATTTGTTAACTGGAATTCCTTGATAACCCCGTCCTGCAAGCAGGCGGACACCGGAGGGTGGTATTTGGAGTCGTTGAATTGGGCTGCACCCAAAATGTAGATAAAATGGAAATGGTCGTCGAGGCCCCAAACCCCGTGGGACCCGGCGGGCTCTAGGGAGTATTCGATGATCAATCGACGCACCAAGTCGTAGTACTTGGCGAAAATCACTAGCAATTCCCCGTTGGCTGGGATTTTGTCATGCCACAACAAAATGCCGATAAAGGCGATGAACGACAACTCGTGGCCGGTTCCGAAGTCCAAACGGATCGGAGACCCGAAGGACGCCGTTAGGTAGTATTTGAGCTCCTCCACCACCTCTGGGTCGTCCACTAGCTCCGATAGTCTCGAAAGATCGAGTCGAGCATGCCATGTCTTATAGGACAAATTTCCAAATCTTCGAGGCCCCTCTAGGGGAGGAGTCTGGTCCAACAACACCCAAAGGTCCTCGAGAATCTGTATGATGGCCTTGGAGTCCTGAGACACCTCCACCGGCGGATACAATTTGGGAGGAAGGTTGCCAGTGGTGGGTTGCGATGCGGGTCTAGTCACTAACGAGAGGTTCAAAACCGACCCCGGCAACTCCTGGGACCGCACAGAGTCAACTATGGTCGCTATAGTGGACTGGAGTCGCTTATACGCCATCGAGCGCTTGAAACTGCTCAAATCGCCGCTTTCATTGATCTTCTTCACTGGGGGCATTTGATTGACTTGCCGCACTTTCGCACTTTGCGTTTTCGCACTCTCGCGGCTGCAAATCTGCTGGGCCGTCCGGCGTGAGATGGCCGCGGCTCCCAGTCGATGAGTGGCCCGTAGCCGTCCCAAGAGTATCTGACACATACATTACCTAAACCAAACCTAACCTTACATTATTTTCTTATTATTATTTTCTTTATCCTTCCGTTCCTTACCTTCCCACATATATCCGTTCTATAGTACATTCTATTCGTTGTCTGCAGCCAGTTACAAGTGTTGCTTGAACAAATTGTCGTTTAACCACCCGACTTTCTCAAAGGCTTGAAATAATCTTGAAGCCTTGTTGACGTCTATTCTGCAGGCTTTTTGAGCGTCAGTTCTCCTGAAAGGTTTGCCCTCTCTCAATCTGTTGACTTTCTCGTTGAAAAACCTCTTTTTGGAGTCCAAATACAAAATTGCCGATAATCTTAAGTTGGAAGCCAAATAAAGCTCTGCAGGATGCAATTTGTTGACATTAGGATCGGTTGAAAGATCCATAGGTTGCCCTTTCCATTCCACTTTGAGACATTTGGTGTTATTTGGCAAGGTGTCCACACTGGGAGAGAAATCGGGGATATTCTCATCGATTACCACTGGCTGGGGTGTGGCGATTCTTCTCTTTTTGGGGGTTGCAGAGTTTGTTGATGACAAATTCGAGTCGGATAATTCGGTGAAATCCTTCGTTGCAGATCTACGGGTCCGAATTTTGTCGTCAGAGTCACTTTCGAAAAAATGACTGACAATCTTTCTTTTCTTGGGCCTCAACAGGGTGTTGGACGATTGTTGTTCCTTTACCTTCAAGATGTTGTATTTTTCCAAAAACTCGAACTGTGAAGACCTGTAGTTGTTCAAATTGGACCAAGGGTTCAACTTCAAGTCGTAATTCTTGAAATTCTCAAGATTAAACGGTTTGTTGTCCAAATAAGACTTTATGGTGGACCGGTCGACCTTAGCGTCCTGTGTGGTTTGGTGGGTGGCCGCAACATCTGTTTTGAGGGTTTTCTTCTCGTACTGAAGGGAATTGGCTGGCTTTGAAGGAAGAGCATCACCTCTCTGATAAGGGGACAAAGGTGGCGATAACATGTCCAATTTGAAGCTAGACGTGGTAAAATTTGGCGTAATGGGATACACTGACATTATGTACTCTGGTGCAGTTTCGAAGGCTGTTTGGGGCAATATTGGTGGTTCTAGCGTCGTTCTAGTGTCTTCGGTGCAGAAAATTGGTAAGTCTCAATTCACACCCTAAATTGTGTTAATTTCTGTTAATTGAATAGCTGGCTCTACAATATCACTGGCAATTGATGATCCAGAGACTAGGTTATATTTTTTTATCTGAAGATTAGAGGAAACATTCCAAAAAAAATTTTATGTTTATATCATCGGAAAAAGAAATTTCGAAAAAGAAATGGGAATTTCACCATTTCTGAATGTGACTCTTTCCTTGTTGAGAGGTACGTGGTGGCGAGGAATACCACCAAATCAGCCAGAAAGTTGTCATCATCATGAAACACCTCGTGCGGGTTCCGGCATCCACCCCCAGCCCCGTCGTCCCCAAAACATCAACCATCGCTGCGATGACTCTGCGACATCGATGCTGCACATGTCGCGATGTCACAACGGTTTTTTTGCAATCGGTGCGTCACACGACTGATGACGGTGCATCGAATTTGGCTATTAGTCATTAATTGCTTCGTTTGATGACACCAATGTCATGTTTTAGTGTATATGATACTGGGGATGTTTGTTAGGACCGTTGGGCCAATGGCGGGGTAGTGTTATTTCATGTCGCATTGTCGCTTATCGGGGATTCCGAGAGGGTGCGCTTTGGGGCGAGGTGGTGCGAGTGCGCGGCACCACTGGCCGCCGTTGGCCCAAATCATTGATCTGCGCAAGTGGAGACATGCTGACATAAGAGTGTATGGTGAGTGACATAACACGACAGGTGACAAGTTATGCGACAAGTCGTACGACAAGTCGTACGACAAGTGACACATGAAAGTGGATTATCCTACTCTGGGGGCTGTTGCTCCGTTGCCCTTTTTTCGGCCCTCGCGGGCGGCCCTCGCTGGCGGCCCTCGCTATTTGGCGGTACCAGGTCTCTCGCGCTACTGGCGCTCGCAATTTGCACCACCGGCTTCACTATTTGGTCCGCACCTCTTCGCACCTCTTCGCACCTCTTCGCACCTTCGTCCCATCCATGATTAACTACCAGGGCAAACTTGTTCTTGGCCCCATGGTCAGAAGCGGCGAGTTGCCTACCCGTTTGCTAGCGTTAAAGTATGGCGCCGACTTGGTCTGGAGTCCCGAGATCATCGACAAGAAGATCGTCACCTGCAGACGAGTTGAAAATGTGAAATTAAACACCATCGAATACTTGGATAACCACAATAAAGTGGTGTTCAACACCTATAAACCGATCGAACAGTCGAAATTGATCTTTCAAATGGGGTCATCTAATCCAGAGATCGCTGTGGAGGCCGGGTTGAAGGTTATTGGCGATGTAGACGGCATAGACTTGAATTGCGGCTGTCCCAAAGGTTTCTCCATTCACGCCGGTATGGGAGCCGCTTTGCTTTCGACTCCTACGTTACTTTGTGACATATTGAAAAGCCTTGTCGTCAGGGTGGGGAACCCCCACAAAAAGCCCATCAGCTGCAAAATACGGCTCTTGGGTAATCTTCAAGACTCGCTTGAATTGATCGACCAAATCTGCCAGACGGGGATCAGAAATTTGACCGTGCACTGCCGTACGCGGGAAATGCGCAACCGCCAGCCCCCGTTGCACGATTACATCCCCGAAATCATCAAATTGACCGAGAAATACGGCATCGGGTTCATTATCAACGGGAATATTGGCAATTACCACGACTATCTCAAGTTGCGGGAGAAATACGGCCCCAAAATCAGTGGCATGATCGCCGAAAGCGCCGAATCCAACCCTTCGGTGTTCAGCCCCACCCCTTTGCCCTGGAACCGAGTAATTTTAGAGTTTTTGACCGTGTGCTACAAATTCAACAACCATCCTTCAAACACAAAGTACGTATTGTTGAACCAAATAGGAACGAAGTCGAAGTACTACCCCTTGTTTGCGAAGTTGAAGACCAACAGAGACATGTTGAATCTCGCCTACAGTCTCCAGCAGGACGCCGAAGAGAAATACTTCGGTTACTTGAAGTTCAGGCACTTGCAGAAGGACGAAATGATCAAAATCGAGGATTTCGAGACCCTCATGGCGGAATTCAAGGATTATAGACCTGGAGACACCACCGAGGAGTTACAAAGGCTCACCGACTTCGACTACAGTTTGTTGGAGAAGGACAGTTTCTTGGAGAAAGACAGTGTACTGGAGAAGGAAAACGAGAATGTGGAGGTTTTGGGGCCGAAAAAACGGAGAGCGGGCTCAGCAGAGGCCTGCGCGGCCAAAAAACCCGCTTTGGGCCCGATATAGGCCCCTGAGGGCCTTCGGGGCAGAAAACACAGAGAAAATCCGATAACAGAGAGAGAACCGAAAACAGTTCCGGAGACAGACACCACACATTGTATGAGTTTCTATACACAAGACATAATACATTATTGCAACAACCTCTTAATCCCACACCAGGCACTGGCGGCACCCGCCATTATGGCGGTGGAATAGGCCATGGGTTTCAAGCCCTTGGAACTCCTAAACACCGCCCCGGCCAATGCTCCTGAAACGATGGAATTGACATCGTCGTGTTTGCCTCTGAAAGCGTCGATGGAAGAATCGATCAAATTATACGTCAACGCCAACACCCCGGCGGAATTACCCAAAAAAGGTCCTCTTTTGGTTATATGGTTCAACACAGTGTTCAATCTCAATCTCAGGGAGGCATTTGCTGGCATGCTTCTGAGCCCCTCTTGGAACCCGTAGGCCCCACCGATGCCGAGTCCCATCAAATATACAGTACCGGTACCGTAACACAAGTCGTCGGTCCAGTTTCGGGAGGGAATCAACCCTTGGGCTCCTTCGACCGAAGTCAACTGTTCATCCTCAAGATCCAAGTATTCGATACCCTTGTCAAGACCAGCGAGGGGGTGGAGCTTGGAGCTTTCAATGACCGAGGGGTTGGATAAGAATGACGACACATCCTCCACTTGTTTAGGGTCGAAGCCTAACTTATTATCATCTTTACTCTGAAACCAATTCATCTTTGAGACTGAAAATTTTTTTCCACTCAAGACTATCGCGGGTGGGGTTACCCGGAGGTTTTGGGGATATGATAAGTTTTAGGGTATAAGTCGAGAGAAAGGGCGGGGAGGAAGGATTCGGAAACGGCATAGGCGATTTCAGAAGCAAAATTCAGTGGGGGAGTTTTTCCGGGAATTCTGGCTGGATTGGGCACCCAGTCACACGAGTAGTCGCATTTTGCAGCCATTCTCAGGAGACTCAGCGGTGAACCCACGAGCGGGGGCTAGTTTCGGGGCTGGAGTCGGGTGTCTCGTGTGAAAGGTGCTTGGATTTATATTTGAAAGAGTATGTTCTATTTTTGGCCCAAAACTCTATTTATGGTATTGTTGCCGTTTTTGCAGCCATATACTCGGCAGCATATTTCCGGTTTCCTATAAAGCGGGGCCGTCACCGAAAGTTTCATGGTGAATGATCCCAATCGCCCCCTTGAACGTTATAAACGAAAAATTCGACGATAGGTTGTTCCGTGGCGGCGAATGGCAGCAAATACAGGACGCTATCATCGCCAACATCGAGCAGAACGGAAGTTATTTCGTCAGATTCCCCAAAAAATGCTTGCCAATAGTCGACTTTTACCAGTTCACCCAGGCGCAAAAGCCCCCACAGGTGAAACCCAAAAGCAGTGGCACGGGGCCGAGCTCTGAGGTGAAGCTCCCCAAATACCATCCTCCAAGAAGAGTCGACATCATCATGTACGAGAAAATCTCCTCCTACTACCCCGTGAAGGCCGATTCGAGGCCCGAAGGCCCTCAGTTTCCCGCGTGCCCCACCAGCACCAACTTGGCCACCTACGTTCACCGGAGATACCTCCATCACCGGAGATTAGAGTACTTATTATAGTGTAGCTAATATAAGCGTTTTGACCGTATGACGACCGTAGGTCGGTCCTCATTCAAATTGTACCTTCTTTTGTATTTCATATAACCTTTCCGTTATTTAGAGACAGCGAAAACATTCATCGTAACATAATCTATCTAAGCATCCTCGTGATGTGAAACAAATGGTTTTGCGTCGTTTTCGTCCATCATCTCGGAAATAGGTCTATCGCCGACACCTGCATGCATGTAAGGCATACGTTTGGCAATGCCAACCACTTTCCAGGGAGCGTTGATGGGGGTTTTGTTGAAAATCAAATCCATTTCTTCTAGACTTCTACCCTTAGTTTCGGGGTAGAAGATGTAAAGCACCGGCACAATAAGGAAATTGATCCCTGCAAACAAAGCATAAGTATATGGACCGATAGAATTGAACAAAATGGGGGTAATCATCACAATGGCTATCAATGTTAGTATAAGAGTCAAATGGTACAACCCTCAAGTGGGTGCAAAAAACGCGCGAAACATACCGAAATTACTCACCCAGTTACAGGCGGTGGAGATGGCAGCCGAAGGGGCTCTGATCTCTAAAGAACTCAATTCAGGGGGTAACAACCACATTTCGGCCAAGAAGGCAAGGGCGAAGAAGGTGTTGAACACAAAAAGGAACACCGCGGCCACAATCGGAGCCCCGGTGTGTTTTCCTCCGTACTTGTCGTCGGAGTAATAGTTGGCAATACACAACACCACCATGGAAACACACTGGCCGATGGAGCCGATGATCAACAAAGGTCTTCTTCCCCATCTTTCGATGAAGTAGAGGGGGATCAACGCCGCAAGGAAGTACTCGGTACCGTTACAGGCGGCCAAAATCCGGGAATCCAAAGGTTCCAACCCAATGTACTGTTCAAAGATGGTACCGGCGTAGTAGGTGATCAAATTAATACCACAGATCTGTTGGATCAACTGGGCCCATCCTGACAAACATAAACGGTGGAAATGACGTTTGGGGCCTTGGGTGAACAAAATCTTCCAGTCGAAAGAAGCTCCTCCGGTAGCACGGTCTTCCATCTTGATGGCTTTTTGGATTTCGGCCACTTGTTCGTTAACAAAATGGGCGTTGGCGGGCATGTCGTTCAAAGCACTGAACACCTTTCTGGCGTCGTGCTCCCTTCCTTGTCTCATCAACCAACGAGGAGATTCTGGCATTTTCAAGATAAAAGGGATGATGAAAAGCGGGAAAATGCACTGGAAGGCAATAGGAAATCTCCACGATACCGATTCATGGGGATATAAATCCCTGGCGAAATAGAAGGCGAAATCGACCCAGTAGGAAATGGCAATACCCCCGGCAATCAACGCACCTTGCAAACAGATGATTTTACCTCTATCTTCGGCCTTGGAGATCTCCGACTGCCACACAGGCACCGTGGAAGTGATGAAACCGTTACCGATACCCGTGACAATTCTAGCGACAATCAAGTGAGCGAGGTGGTAAGCACAACTCTGTAAGGCTCCCCCGATACAAATAATGATACAACCAACAAAAAGTAACTTCAAACGACCGAACTTGTCTCCCAACCAGATGGTACTCAAAGCTGAAGCCATACATCCGATCTCGTAGATCCCGATTGTAGCCCCCTGCAACGTGGAGTTCGACCCATCCTTGATGGTATCGATAGCTGGAAAGGTCTCCCTAAAGTCCCCCAAGGTCAACAAACTCCCCATGACCCCCTGATCGTACCCGAAAAGCAAAAACCCAATGGAGGCCATCAAACCCACGGTTTTCTCAAGCTTCTTGCCCCTCATCCCGAGAAACAGGTAGGTTTCCCCGTCATTTATAGTGGGGAGCGGGGGAGAAACAGCTTCTTTTTCGTCTACTATTGCCTTATCTTCGAACAAACCATCGTTTTTTTCGAAGGCACTTTGACTTCTTTCTGAATCGCTCGACATTCTTAAGTTTCCTGCTAAAAAATGGGGAAAACCTGGAGTTTATTTATACTTCAGGTTTTGCCAAATCTCACTGATGTAATGTTGCGCGTAATGCATGCAGCCTTTTGGTTATGAGTTCAGGTTTAAATCACGGAATTCGTCGTTGCTGTTCCCAGCGTCGATGAGGGCAACCACAGCCACCTGTTGCCTAGTTGCTACTGCCTACCAGCTACATGATTTCTGAAATAGTACCAGGTTGTAGCGTGGGATTCTCCCACCTAAACCTTAAATCGGATTGTCGGGAATATTGTGCTTCCCCAGACGTGTAAAAGTGGATAAAAAGTCGGGGTTTAACAGTGGAGGGTTAATTTATTGCCCCTCTATCCGAATTGGTGGAAAAATGCACCGGTCGTGTGGAGCGAAAACCAAAAATTACGGGGAGATGCGAGTCAAAAATGGGGCACAGAGTCGGGGTCACAAACGTCCCCGTCGGCTAGCCGACCCTAATTGGACGACGATGTTTTTTGCTCGTAGATCAATAGTCGATCAATAGTTGATCAATAGTAAATCAATAGAATTAGTAGATTAGTATTGTTGGTGGTGGTGGGAGGGGTGTCATAGCTGGTTATTTAAGTTTTGTGCCCCACACTGCGCAATCTCTATAAACGAGTCAACCAACAGCAATGTAGTGGGTTATGCATTTCCTATTTGGGATGGGGTTAAGCATTACGCGATTGGGAAATGATGGGGCAAAAGCGGGGCGAGCTCAGGAACGCTGCGAATTTGAGGGGCCCCGTCGGGCTGCCGAAGGGCTGAGTGGAAATAAGACAAATTTAAGAGCAGGAGCCAGTAGTGTTCCTTGGAATATTTTAGTGGGGCATTTCTTCGTATTCGTGTATTTTTTTTTGCGTTTCTTTTACAGTCGTGTGCTACCGGTTAAGCATCCGAGTCAAATGGTCGTACGGGGATGGCTTGTGAGGAGGATTTAACTGCTTTACCGTGTTGTAGTAGTTCTCGTACACTTTCAAATTGTACTGGCCAATAGCCGAGTGGATAAGATTGTCGGTTTGCTTGAAACAATCTGTGTAATCTATCGCCAAAGGTCTCATGCTGGCAAGCTCTTTCGTGTATAATTTGTTCAATTGGCGTTGGAACCTGGGATCAACGATTTCATATTCGATGAACGGAAACGATTCCAAGATGTAGAACCCATAAATATCAATGAGACACTGTAGTTCCGGAATCAACTTCTCCTGGAAACTTGAAAGGAGATAAGAATGGCATTTTAACTTGGATAAGATCACCGGCGATTCAACCTTCGATACCAAACTGTCGATGGCCTTCAAGATGTTATCGGTTGAGAAATCCTCCAACTTGTAATCGACCGGTTCTCGATTTTTTACGCTCTTGGCCACACTTAAAGACAAAACAGTATTATCGCCTTCCCAGGTGCATTGAACCACCCAGTCATCGAAAGCCCGGCCGAAACCATTGTAGGCCGAATACCCATGTCCTCCGCAGGCTTGTCTGCACTGATCGATACAATCTGCTGCTAACCAGGTGCAGGTGGACTTCAACGAAGCGGAATCAATGAAAAGTGACTTTGCCCGTTTAACCACATCGTCTCCGTGGTAAATGCCTTTCAACTGCTGGTCCAACTTCTGTGTACCAATAGCCATAGCGTAGGTAATGGCTAGCCACGGCAACAACCTTTTCTGGTGTAGAGGATAATCCAACAAAGGAGTTTCCTTTTGGTTGTTTCCTTGTTTGAATTGCCTCCTCACGGAGGCATACCTCACAGCAATGGTAATAAACCTTGCACAGATCCTATAGCTATCTATAGCCATGAAAACCCTGCCCCCAAGAAGAGATATATAGCTCAACTGCTCCAAAGGAGGCAATTTCACATTTCCCTGGCGATCGACCTTACACCACTTCTGGAGCATGAAATAACGGGGGATCTTGACATTTGAATACTGTATCCAGCCATTATCAACTCCATGTCTTCCCATTTTGGATCCAATGTCACCAATACTAATACCAGGCAATAAATCGTGGTTGGAGTCTCTCAAAGGAACAACAAAGATCTTGACCCCGTAATCCTTGCCATCGATGACCAATCTAGCATAGCACACCGAGTGGGTGGCGGAATGAGCCGCGCCTCCTATCCACCACTTGGTGGCCCCAATATGTGGGGTGTCGATGACAAATTGGTCAGTTTCTTTGTCATAGGTTGCAATTGTCTCCAATCCAGCGACATTAGAGCCGTGGCCAAGCTCAGTCATGGCAAAACAGCCGTATATCTGCTTGATGGTCCCCGCTTCCCGCTGCTGTGCCCAGTATTTGACCTGGTCGTCGGTACCGTTTCCTTTAATGCAATTCAAAAAAAGCCCAAGATTGACACTTATTCTTATTCCTAAGCTCATATCGTACACCGACACGATATTCAATCGCTTAAAGAAATCATCCACCGACTCGATCTCCAAATATCTTGAAAGCCGGTCAATTCTTTCTGCCGTCAACTGACGAATCTCTGGGGTGCTCATATCATATTCATCGTACCGGGAGCACAAGATAGCGTCTCGCTCTAAATCCTGGTATATCCTCAAAATGTGCTTGGCATTGGCTTCACCACCTTCTAAAATGACATGCACCTTATCGATAGGCAATTTGCAGTGCCTCTTTTCCCCAATATCTCCTGTTGATTCCATATCAGTTAATTACTGCCGAGTGGGCTTCTCCATTTATATCGCGAAATGTGGGGAAAAAGTTGGGGAACGGATTGATAGCGGATATTGGGTTGGAGCATGAAAATAGCGCAGGGGGAAGTGGTGGTCTTATAACGGGGTTATATTATCCTTTTTGGTTTGCCGGTGATTTATTCCCCTCGTGTGTAACTTCCCTCTGTTCCATTTTATCTTGAAATTTACTTTTGTGTCTTGATTTTTCAACTTGTAATTCGGACTTTTGTGTGGGTCTTTGTGGGTTTTCAGACTTGATTCCTCAGCCAGCTGCTGCAATACTGGGATCCTGCCACGAGGAACCCAAAACAGAGAAAAAAGAGAATAATTTCACTCAGGCTCCTAATATTTTAAATTCATACACTTATTTACTCAAAAGCTTAGCGATTTCCTCCGACCGTTCGCCCCTTTGTCTATCATTCAAACTGGACCTGTTCAACATAGCTTCTAAGGCTGCAGAATAAGGTGCCTTGGTGTTGAAATGGTTATTTTGGGTCTTGACAACGTTGAAATAGTTTTCATAGATGTCTCCGTTAAATTTACCGATTGGTGAGTTCAAAACCATATCTGGTTGTTGGAAAGCATCGGTATAATTGATAGTCAATGGTCTGATTTCCAAACATAACTTTGGAATCAATTTCTGGTTGACTTCACCCATCAATTTTGGTGATAACACGGAATAAGTCAAAAAGTCACCAGAAAATTTGTCCAAAACAACCGAAGCAGCGTATAATCTAGCAATCAAAGTCAAGTAAGGCCTGACAGTTGCATCAGCTTCGGATAATCTGTTCAAAAATTCCGATAGTAAGTAATGGTGAGCCTTTAATTTGGAAATGGTAACCATAGCAGCAGACACAACCTCGTATTCTCCGTTATTCTCCTTGATGGTGTCCAAAGAATCCTTACATAATCTCAAAATCAAGATTTCAAACGACTTCAATACCTTAGACAAGTCTTCAACATCAGAGAGGGAAGTCAAGGCTGGTTCCTCGTTCAAGTACTCGGTGTTATTCAAGAAACTGATGGATCCTTTGGCTTTCTTGCCCTCTAACACTTCACCAACGGTTCTGATCAATGGCTTACCCACACTCATGGCCAAAACATTGTTGTCACCTTCCCAAGTACATTGAACCACCCAATCATTGTAGGCTTTACCAAAACCATTATAACCGGAATAACCGTGGCCACCACAAGCTTGTCTACATTGGTCGATTAATTCAGCAGCTAACCAGGTGCATGTTGATTTCAAAGATGCAGAGTCAATGAACAACGATTTCATTTCGTTAACGGATCTACCGATTTGTTTCATATCGTTTTTGTTGACAGCCTCATCCAAAGTATCCAAGATATCATCCATAGTTTTCTCCAATTTGAAAGCCCCATTGGAGATAAGATAAGTCAAGGCCAAATAAGGTAACAATCTCCTTTGGTGTAAAGGATAGTCCAATAACTGGGTTTCTAATTTGTTTCCTCCTTGTTTGAATTGCCTTCTTCCAATGGCATATCTTAAAGCTACAGTGGTGAACCTGGCACCAATTCTGTATGAATCTAACACCATGGTAACTCTACCGCCCAACAATGCACTGTAACTCAATTGCTCCAAAGGTGGTAACACGACTTTACCATCAGCACTGACTTTACAGAATTTTTGCAACATGAAGAAACGGGGAATTCTGACATTGGAATATTGGATCCAGCCGTTATCAATACCATCTCTACCCATTTTGGCCCCAATATCACCCACAGTAACACCTGGTAACAAGGTATGATTGGAATCTCTCAAGGGCACCACAAAGGTTTTGACACCGTAATCTTTGCCGTCTACAACCAACCTGGCATAACAAGCGGAATGAGTGGCTGAGTGAGCAGCCCCACCAATCCACCATTTAGTGGCACCGATGTGGGGGGTGTTGATAACAAACTCGTCGCGCTCCTTATCAAAAGTAGCGGTAGTTTCCAATCCCGCAACATTGGATCCATGGGCCAACTCGGTCATGGCGAAACATCCGTAAATCCCTTTCAACCATTTGGTTTCCTTGGTGGTGGTCCAGAACTTCTGCTGTTCAGCAGTACCGTTACCTCTGATACACGACAAGAACAATCCCAAGTTGACCCCGATTCTGGTATTGACTTGAGGGTCGAACACAGAGATCAAACTCAATCTTCTGTGACTTTCGATGGGTGAGTCGACTTCCATGTATTTTGACATTCTTTCGATTCTCAACGCAGTCAATTCCCTTTGTTCGTCTTTAGACAAGTCGTAATAGTTGGGATTGGCCGATAAAATAGGATCTCTTTCCAACTGTTGCAACAACTTCCTGTTCAACTCCGAAGTTTCCTTAGACCCTTCCAAAAAGTGGTTCATAAGAACAGGATCGAACCTTTGGTTGGCTCTCTCTTTTTGAATGGACTCTTTAGGGTTGGGACCATTGGATGACTCTACAGTATTTGCAACGTTAAACATTTTGTAAATAAGAGACCGTAGCGAACTCGAAATATTTATATGCGATAAAATTTGCGCTCCCCACAAAATTCATTAAACCGAGGAGTTGACGCCGAACACAAACGTGAGCTTTTACCCCAGATTTGGATTCAGCGGCCCTGGAAGAGGCTCTTTGGGGCCAAGACTACCATATGGCCTTCCGAGGCGGTTCTAGGCGTTGGTGCGGGTCGGTGCCGGTGGTGACGGCTTGGTGTAGACTATCATGTGATAATACGAGCGATCAGGTCATTTTTAGGCCGATTCAATTCAGCCGATGGAAGACGGTGAGGAGGTACCGCGGTGCGCAATACCGCAGTGAGTATTTTAGGGAGCAATGTTAGAGTCTGGGTGACGAAGGAACTTATGAGCTGAAAGGTTGATCAAATCTGTATCTGGTTGGCTTCTGCTGAGTTGGGGTAACCAGTGCCTGCGAAGAGCCTGGCGAGGAAAATCTCGGCCCAGCTCATTAAACGCTCGGAGAATGCGACTCTTGTTGACTCTGAGACTCAAGACAGATGACCAGGTTTCTTTTGCGATCTAGACCACAAATGGCGAGAGAAGCAAATAGAGAGAGCGAAGGAGCATTGAAAGGTTTTTGACGTACACTCCAAAGTTACTTATCACTGACCAGCGTCAATGATTCACTGATCCGTTTTATTGACCACCCTTGCTGATTATCAAGTACCGAAGACTAAAAGCGAATACTAACGTACTGTTAACCTTTGTAGCCTCTAATCGTCTTGTTATTCCCATTCTCGCGACTCTTTCGCTTCTTTCGCCTCTTTCGCCTCTTTCGCCCTTTCATAGCAAGTAGCCTTTATATTTCTATGTACACTTATAATTGAGGAACCAACATATCCATCAACTCCGATTGCACAAAAGCGACACCAGCGGCAAACAACGCAACGTTGACTCCAATAGTGTAGATTGGTAACTTCTTTAAACTTTCAAAATATGATTCTTGTTCAGCCATTCTTCGATCAATTGAAAATTTTTTTGTGCGACTTCTCAGGTTTGACACTAACACACAGAGACTAACTCAAGGGTTCTGATTAGTCGAGACGTAAAATTGTCATGGAGTACTCTATTGCAGGAAAACAGTTGAAATTGGATAATGCCGAACAGGTGGAGTTCATTGCTAAAGAATTGGACGGTAAGAAGTTGGTGAAAGCCGACTTTTCTGGTAATACCATTGGGATCGAATCTGCAAAGAAAATCAGTGAGATCCTAGAGAACTCCGTGGATACGTTGGAGGAAATCAACTTAAGTGATATATTCACCGGTAGGTTAAATACAGAAGTGCCACAGTGCTTGTCATATTTATTGCCAACATTATTAAAATGCTCTCACTTGAAAACCATCAATTTGAGTGATAATGCTTTGGGTTTGCAAACTATCGAGCCCATTGAAGATTATTTGAGCAAAGCATATACCATTGAAAACTTAATTTTGTCCAATAATGGTATGGGTCCATTTTCGGGGGAGAGAATCGGCAAAAGCTTGTACAAATTGTCGAAATTGAAAGCTACAAAGGGTTTTCCAAGCTTAAAAAAGGTTGTTTGTGGTAGAAATAGATTAGAAAACGGATCAATGAAATACTTGACGTTAGGATTGATTCATCATAAAGATTTAGAGGAATTGAGGTTGTACCAAAATGGAATTAGACCCGTAGGCATTTCAACCTTAGTCAACGGCTTACAGGGTAATAAGAACTTAAAGGTTTTAGACTTACAAGATAACACCTTGACATTTTTGGGTTCGAATGCCGTTGGAAATCAATTGAGCCAATGGAAATTGACCGAGTTGAACTTGAATGACTGTTTGTTAAAATCAAAAGGGTTTTTGAAGATTTTGGCCAATTTGCCCAAACAAACGGGTTTACAAAGGTTAAAATTACAGTACAACGAATTGAACAAGGAGGTTTTGAGCAAATTATACGAGGTGGTTGGAGATTTGAGTTTAGAGAATTTGGAAATCAATGGTAACAAATTAGATGAAGAAGACGAATTGATCGAGAAATTCCAAAATTTGTTGGGTGAAAAAGTTGACGAATTGGACGAGATGGAAGGAGATGATAGTGACGATGAAGAAGATGACGATGAAGGTGAAGAAGATGAGGAAATCATCGATTTTGTCGAATTAGCCAAGGAATTAGACGGCACTGACGAGGACAAAGATAAGAACGTTGATGCTATCGCTGAAGAGTTGGAGGAAATCCATATTTAATATATATAATCACTTTAGGGGCTTTGGCACACCAGGAGACTTTGAAATCACACCAAAAGACTTGGGAATAGAACATTTCAACTTAACAGCCAGGCAATGGACACAACACGCATGAAAGCCATCAGCTTGTCAGCTGTATTTTAGCTGGTATCCTACTCTCTATACCGAACCACTATGTCTGCAGTGTGTCCAAACACGTATTCTTCCCCATCACCACTCATCGCATCTTCGCATCTCAAAAAATTTCAACCATGTCAGTCGTAGGATCATTGATATTTTGTACCGACTGCGGTAACTTGTTGGACCAGATAAGCTCCAAGAAGACCATTGAATGTAAGATTTGTCAAAAGGCCTATGACTCGTCGAAATTTGAGAACCTAAAGGTCGTCACAACATCGAATGAAGATGCATTCCCATCGACATTGAAGATGAACAGATCTGCAGTTAAAACGTCGTTGAAGAAGGATGAGTTGGACGAAGGGGCCACCATCAAGGAGAAGTGTCCTAAATGTGGCAATGAAGAAATGCAATACCATACATTGCAATTAAGAAGTGCCGATGAAGGTGCTACTGTGTTTTATACTTGTACAAGTTGTGGTTATAGATTTAGAACCAATAATTAGAAGTCAGGGGGTTTATGTAGATATACGATTCATTTATTCATTCACTATTATCTTTTTACGGTATCTACATATTAAACCTCCGTCATGTCTAAAGCGACGATGGCAGATTCTCTCACCACCTGGACGTCGTCATTCAAGAACGATTCAAGCACTGGAAACACTTCGTCGGTACCAATCGACCCCAAAGCCTCTGCGGCTTCGTGCCTCACCATTCCAGCCTCCCTTTCATCCTTTAAAACCTCAATCAACGCAGGAACAGTCACAGGATTACAAATCTGTCCAAAAACATAGGCGATTTCATGCTTAAATAACGCCGAGGTGTCTTTGAACCCGGTGGCTAATGCCAAACAGGCGTCGTCGGTTCCGATATCTCTCAATCTGAACATGGCTCTATACCTCTCGAAGAGAGACTCGTCTTGGTCGTTCAAAATAGCCTGCAATTTGGGGATTTTGGACTCTTGGTTGGTAGGCATAGGAGGGGCTGGGTCAATGGATGTGTACAATGATTTCTCCAAAACTTCGGTTTTAGCATTCTCCGACTGCTCCCATTTGATTCTGGCAATGGCTAATTCACAGGTTTGTTTAATTTCGATCGAGGGATCATTCAAGAAGTATTCTTGTAACAATTTGAGAGAATCCACATCACCGATGGCCCCCAAGGCTTCAGCGGCTTCATGTCTGACCATGATCTGTTGATTTTCGTCAGCCAAGCAGGACCTTAAATGAGGTGCGGCATACAAGTTCTTCGTCTGTCCCAAGACGTAGGCCACTTCGTGCTTCAACAACTCCGATGAGTCTTTGAAACACTCAGCGATATAGTCTATGGCGAGATGGACTTCTTCTACGTTTTCGCTGTCGCTCCCTATGTTTTTCAAGTTGAAGAGGGCTCTGAATCTGCTGGCCAACTTCTCGTTGCCACTCTTGTTGGTCAAAATGTCCCTCAACTGGTCCAAGCTGCAATTATCAATATCTACCGTCATGGTGAAAAATGAAAATTTCGCAGCGGAGATGAGATGTGAGGTTAAGGCTTTGCGAGCCCAGGAGAGCTAAGGTAGTTTTTGAGAGCGGTATAGTGGCTTGAGAGACTTGTTGTTGGTTTTACGTCCCCCGTAGTCGAAAACCCCCCGCAAATGGCCTTTCTGGAGGGTATTTAACTCGATATATCTGACAATCCCCCCTTTTTCTCGCTCAAAAGCCGGCCATCACGATTCTTTGTAGGTCTGTACCCTATATCCGAACTTCTGGGTCTGTAGTTCTCCCCCAGTGCCCTTTCTACCCCGATTTCTCTGTCTATCTCGATTATAGTGGAAAAATTTTCAACGCGAATCCAAATTTTATTACTACAAAATGGCAGCACCAATGCAACAGATGCCAGACTTATCTAATGCTATTGTAGCGCAAGATGAGATGGGCAGACCGTTCATTATTGTTAGGGATCAAGGAAAGAAGCAAAGAAAGCATGGATTGGAAGCCACCAAGTCCCATATCTTGGCCGCCAGAGCAGTTGCATCGATTGTCAAGACGTCGTTGGGTCCCAGAGGATTGGACAAAATTTTGGTCAGTCAGGACGGAGAAATCACCATAACCAATGATGGGGCCACTATCTTGTCCCAGATGGACTTGGACAATGAAATCGCCAAGTTGTTGGTGGAATTATCTAAATCCCAAGACGATGAAATTGGGGATGGGACCACTGGTGTGGTGGTTTTGGCCAGCGCTTTGTTGGATCAGGCATTAGAGTTGATCGAAAAGGGCATTCATCCAATTAAAATTGCCAATGGGTTCGATGAAGCCTGTAAAATTGCCATTGCTGAGTTGGATAAGATTGCTGACGAGATTGATATTAATAATGAGGCTAACGACTCCAATTTGTTGAAAGCCGCCAAAACCTCGTTGGGTTCCAAGGTCGTGAGTAAATCCCATGATCAGTTCGCCAAAATGGCGGTGGAATCGGTGTTGGCAGTGGCGGATTTCGAGAGAAAAGACGTTGATTTCGAATTGATCAAGATGGAAAAGAAAGTCGGGGGTTCAATCGAAGATTCGGCGTTGATCAAGGGGGTTTTGTTGGATAAAGACTTCTCCCATCCCCAGATGCCCAAGGAGATCAAAGACTGTAGAATTGCCATATTAACCTGTCCATTTGAACCACCAAAACCAAAAACCAAGCATAAATTGAACATTTCCACCGTGGAAGAGTTCCAGGTGTTGCAAGAATATGAACAAAAGAAGTTCCAGGAGATGATTGACTGTGTCAAGCAATCTGGAGCCAACACCGTTGCCTGTCAATGGGGGTTTGACGACGAAGCCAATCACTTGTTATTGACCAACGGCTTGAATGCTATCAGATGGATCGGTGGATCTGAGTTGGAGTTGTTAGCCATTGCTACCAACGGTCGTATAGTTCCAAGATTCGAGGATTTGACCGCCGATAAATTGGGTTATGCTGGTACTATCAAAGAATTAGAGTTCGGTACCACCAGAGACAGAATGTTAGTTATTGAGGATTGCTCCAACACAAAAGCTGTCACATGCTTCATCAGAGGCTCCAACGAAATGATCTGTGCCGAAGGGATTAGAGCCTTGCACGACTCCATTTGTGTGGTCAGAAATTTGATCAAAGACAATAGAGTGGTTTATGGAGGTGGTGCGGCTGAATTGGCCTGTTCGATCGCCGTTAGTAACGAGGCCAATCAAAGAAAAGGTATTGACCAGTATGCTTTCAGGGCGTTTTCCCAAGCCTTGGACGTCATCCCCACCACTTTGGCCGAAAACTCCGGGTTGGATCCCATCAATGTGTTATCGTCGTTGAAATCGAAACAAGTATTGGACAAATCGTCTCAATTGGGGGTGGATTGCTTGAATAAAGGAACCAACGACATGAAAGAATTATTCATCATCGATCCCTTGATCGGTAAGAAGCAACAATTGTTGTTGGCTACCCAATTGTCCAGAATGATCCTTAAGATTAACGATGTGATCATCAGTGGTAAAGATGAATACTAGTGTATATAATGAGTTTGTGTGTGCGATTTATACCCCTCTTTCTTCGGTTCCTTCCCCGCTTACTCGCCTTTGCTGGGTTATCTTCCTCCCGGGGTTATCTCCCCTATATCCCAATGCGCGCTCGCCGACCCTCATTCGAAAACCGTCGATAGGAATTTTGACAGACAGTATCAATTGTGAGCAGATCAATTGCCATTAATTTGAACTTCACCGGAATCGTACCACCGCCAAATTACAAATCATGTCTAGTATGGGAACTCCTGCAGTTGTCATGGACAACGGTACCGGGTTGACCAAGTTGGGTTTTGCAGGTAACGATTCACCTTCATTTGTGTTTCCTACCGCCATTGCCACCTCGACCATCGCCGGTAAAACGTCCAAGCAGTCGGCGGCAAAAACGTCGTTTTTGGCCTCCAAAAGGGGGTTGGAAGACTTGGATTTTTTCATCGGCGATGAAGCCATCAATGCCGCCAACGGTGCTAATTATAGTTTGTCTTATCCCATCAAACACGGACAAGTGGAAAACTGGGATCATATGGAGAGATTTTGGGAGAATTCCATCTTCAAGTACTTGAGATGCGAGCCAGAAGATCACTACTTCTTGATGACCGAACCTCCATTGAATCCACCCGAAAATAGAGAAAATACAGCCGAAATCATGTTTGAATCGTTCAATTGTGCTGGTTTATACATCGCAGTACAAGCAGTTTTGGCTTTGGCTGCTTCCTGGACCTCTTCTAAGGTAAAAGACCGTTCCTTGACAGGTACTGTCATTGACTCCGGGGACGGTGTCACTCATGTCATTCCCGTGGCCGAGGGTTATGTTATTGGAGCTGCTATTAAAAACATCCCTATTGCCGGAAGAGATATAACCTCGTTCATCCAATCGATATTGAGAGATAGAGGTGAATCTGACACTTCATTGCAAACTGCCGAAAAAATTAAGCAACAGTTCTGTTACGTTTGTCCTGATATAGTCAAAGAGTTCAGTAAATTCGACCAGTACCCTGAGGAGAAGTTTGCTAAATACATCGTCGAATACACCGACAAAAATAAAACTAATGTCGTTGACGTGGGTTATGAGAGATTCTTGGCTCCCGAGATCTTCTTCAACCCAGAAATATGTTCCTCAGACTACTTGACTCCGTTGCCTACGGTTGTGGATCAAGTAATCCAAGCTTCCCCCATTGATGTTCGTAAGAAGTTATATAAGAATATCGTGTTATCCGGGGGTTCCACCATGTTCAAGGATTTCGGTAGAAGGCTTCAGAGAGACTTGAAAGGATTGGCCAACGAAAGAATCGAGTTGAGTGAACGGTTGAGTGGGGTGAAAAGTACTGGGGTAGACGTCCAGGTGATTTCTCACAAGAAACAGCGGAACGCAGTGTGGTTCGGTGGGTCTTTATTGGCTCAGACCTCGGAATTCAAGAGTTACTGCTACACCAAACAAGATTATGATGAATACGGTCCTAGTATTGTCAGAAACTTCTCGTTATTTTCGGTACCATAAGTCCCCCCGACGTCGCGCCACTTACCGCGAACTCATCCGCGCACTCGCACCACCCGTCCCCCTCTATCCATAGACAAATGAATTTTAACTGACTTCGCGAAAATCTCTCGAGAAAAGATAAGCACCATGTCATTGACTCAACCTCAGATGGTAGATGGAGTGGAACTCAGCCAGATCTTGAGTGGGTTGCGCTCAAATAGTGACGAAGAGCGTAATCGCTATGCCATTGAATTGAGAAATCACTTGGAGTCGGTGGCTCGGGACTTGACAGTCGAACAATTCAACCGCTATATAAATGACATCAATAAGAGTATATTCGAGCTTTTGCATTCAGACAATGCCGCCAAGTTCGGCGGTATAGCCGCCATTGATGCCTTGATAGATTTCAATTCAGGCATAGGCGAAGAAAACGCCACCAAGACCGCTCGTTTCTCCAACTACTTGTATCCGTTGACCTTGTCCAATGATTTGAGCATTATGAAGAGGGCTACCAAGACCTTGGGGAAGTTGGCCATTCCGGGAGGAACCTTGACAGGAGATTTCGTGGAATACGAGGCCAAGAAGGCTATCGAGTGGTTGCAGAACGAGAATAAGCAGCATGATCACCGAAGACATACGGCAATATTGATGTTAAACTCATTGGCCGACAACTCTCCCAATTTATTGCACAATTTTGTCAACCAGGTTCTCGAGCAGTTGTGGACGCAGCTTACGGACCCCAAGCTTGTGTTGAGAATCGATGCTGCTGTAACATTGCAGAAATGTATGGAAATCATATATAACAGGGATGTTACTGCGAGAAAGTTCTGGATAAAAAGCTTTATAGATCTGGCATCTAAAGTTTTGAACCACACAGAAGACCAACCTGCTGAGAATGGAGAGGATCATGCCCATGTGATATCGTCTGCCTCCCAAAGCTTCGAGTCGGTTCACGGATCACTTTTGGTCTACCGAGAATTGTTACGGTACCACACCGATGCCTATGTTGTGTCTAAATTTGACGTCATGTATGAGAACACTTTGTTATATAAGAACCACAAGAAGTCTATAATTAGACAAGAGTTGACCAATATCTTCCCGTTGATCTGTCGTGTAAAGCCCGATCTATTCGTGGAGAAATATCTCCACAAGACGTTGTATTATTATTTGACTCAATTGAAAAAGTACAAGAATCAGTATAATGATGTGGTTGCGGCAGATAAGAGCTATATATTTCGAAGTATTGGCTTGATAGCGTTGGAAGTGGGCAACCAGATGGCCACATATTTGGATGCTATTCTTGATAATATCAGAGAAGGATTATCATATCCCACCAATTCTAGCGTGCAGTCTATTTTGGCCAACGCGGTGTCTAGTACCTCGGAAAATCCTTTTTTGAACGGAAACTCCAATCCCAATCCCAACGGCATCTCGTTACAGACCAGCGTTTCCATGTCATCCAAATATCGTTCCAGTAGAAAGAGTACTGAGCCAGCGATCTTCGATTGTATTGGTAATTTATCCATCGCTGTTGGTCCAGCATTGACTAAACACTTGCAGAGAGACATTTTGGACATGATCTTCAGCAATTGTTCTCTTTCCAAGCATATGCAAGATGTCTTGCAAACACTAATCACAAACATCCCGGTATTAACCAATGTCATAAACGCTAAATTGTTGAACTTGTCAAGCTTGGTGCTTTCTGGGGTGTTGTTCCAACCACCGGGATCGCCTTATGGGACTGTAAAGATGAATGAGAGCTATGCCAAAGATTATAGATTGATAATGATCTCTCGAGACACGGGATTGAGCATCAACAGTATCTTGAACAACCAGGAGCTTTATGAACAACAAGAGAGCATTTTACTTGTACAAGCGTTGGAAATGCTTGTTTTTTTCAAATTTGAAGGGTATCAATTGAATGAGTTCGTCCGTTACTGTACAATCACTTACTTGGAACACAGTAACGCCAAAGTTCGACAAACAGCCGTAGTAGCTTCGTGTGAGATCTTCATTAAGGACCCTATTTGCGAACAGGTAAGTGTTAATGCCTTGAATGCCATCAATGAAATTCTTGACAAACTATTATCTATCGCCATCACGGACCCCAATCCGGAAATACGATTGGAGGGGTTGACCAGTCTCAGCAAGTCCCAGTGTTTTGATCCTCAATTATCGCAGGCCAACAACTTGAAATTATTATTCATTGCCCTCAACGATGAGGTGTTTGCAATAAGGAAAGTGGCTATCACGTTGTTAGGAAGACTATCTTCCATTAATCCGGCTTACATTGTCCCATCTTTGCGCAAAACATTGATTCAGTTGTTGTCAAGACTCGAATATTCCACTGCTAGCCGAAAGAAAGAGGAAAGTGCCATTCTTTTGTCATTGTTGATAGCCAATTCCAAAGACTTGACCAAGGCTTATGTCAAGCCAATTGTGGAGGCCCTTTTGCCGAAGGCCAAAGACACTAGATCTTCGGTGGCCGCCAGTGCCATCAAGTGTTTGGGTGAATTGTCGATCGTCGGAGGAGAGGACTTGAAGCCGTTTATCCCTGAATTGATGCCCCTAATTATCGACACTTTTCAGGACCAGAGCTCTTCCTACAAAAGAGACGCTGCTTTGAGAACTTTAGGTCAATTGGCAAGTTCCTCGGGCTACGTGATTCAACCTCTTTTGGATTATCCTCAACTTTTAGGGATGTTGGTGAATATCTTGAAACTGGAAGCATCGCCCACCATCAGAAGAGAGACAGTGAGGTTGTTGGGTATACTAGGGGCTTTGGATCCTTACAAGCATCGAGAAGTGGAGCAGAACTCTAAGAGCATTCTGTCGGAGCAAAATGCCCCTCCTATAGATGTGGCGTTGTTGATGCAAGGAATGTCGCCGTCCAACGATGAGTATTACCCCACTGTGGCCATTACCAACCTCATGAAAATCCTCAAGGATCCCTCATTGAAAATACATCACAGTAAAGTCATACAGGCCATAAGGTACATCTTCCAGACACTTGGGCTTCGATGCGTGTCATTTTTACCACAGATTATCCCCGGAATCATCAATGTCATGGATTCCTGTGAAGCGGCTATGAAGAAATTCTACTTTCAACAATTAGGGGCCTTGGTATTGATAGTTAAACAGCATATTAGACCCTTTTTACCCGAAATTTTCGGGGTGATCAAGAAGTTTTTCTATATCGACGACGAAAACAACATCGCGGTTATCATCATTAATTTGGTGGAGTCAATCTCCCGTGCTTTGGACGGAGAATTCAAGATGTACGTGCCTGAGGTGTTGACATTACTTTTGAACGTGTTTGAACAGGATAAATCACCCAAAAGAGAAACTACGTTGCACGTATTGAAGTCATTTGTGATCTTTGGAAGCAACATCGAAGATTATGTGCATATCATCATTCCCAGTGTGGTGAAGATGTTTGAATCCGGCCCTATACTACTTAGAAAGGCTGCCATCGAAACTGTAGGTCGACTTCTGAAGAACGTACTACTTAATGATATGGCATCGAGGATTGTTCATCCACTTATCAGAGTATTGAGACAAGATACAGAGGAATTAAAGGTTGTGATTTTGAATACTATGTCCTATTTGCTTTTGCAGCTAGGCACCGAATTCACTGTTTTCATTCCCTCAGTCAAGAAGGTTTTGCACGAAAAGAGGATTTCGGGTGGTAACTTTGACCACCTAGTAAGTAAATTGCTCAACGGAGAGCCTTTACCAGCAAATTTGAATATTTACAAGGACTATGAGGTGGTTATCGGCCATTTCGATATCCCTAATAGCGACGTGTCTTTGAAAAAGCTAGCCTTCAATCAGGCTGCATTGAAATCAGTTTGGGATCCCAGCCAGCATCGCACTCGTGAGGATTGGTCGGACTGGATTGCCAAATTGAGCAAAGAGTTGTTGCGACACAGTCCTTCTCATGCTATCAGGGCATGTGCTCCCTTGGCCACGGACTATTATCCTTTGGCCAAAGACTTATTTAATGCCTCATTTGCCAGTTGTTGGAATGAGCTTTACTCCCAGAATCAAGAAGAGTTGGTGGAATCATTATGTATTGCTTTATCTTCTCCCAATAACCCTCCAGAGATTCATCAAATCTTATTGAATCTTGCTGAGTTCATGGAACATGATGACAAATCCTTGCCAATAGCTATTACCACTTTGGGTCAATATGCACAACGATGCCATGCTTATGCTAAATCATTGCATTATAAGGAATTGGAATTCTACGAGGAACCCACTACCCCTACTATCGAGTCATTGATCACCATAAATAATCAATTGCAGCAATCGGATGCTGCAGTAGGGATCTTGAAGCATGCCCAGTTGCATCACGACTTGCAGCTCAAGGAGACATGGTTTGAGAAGTTGCAGCGATGGGACGATGCTTTGAGGGCGTATAATGACCGTGAGAAGAATGAACCTGATAATTTGGAGATTACCATGGGTAAGATGAGATGTCTCCATGCCTTGGGAGAGTGGGAACAACTTTCTGAGTTGGCCCAAAGCAAGTGGAATACATCTTCCAGCGAAATTAAACGAGGTATTTCCCCATTGGCGGCAGCAGCTGCTTGGGGCTTGGGTCAATGGGACCGCATGGATGACTACATCAAAGTTATGAAACTGGAATCTCCTGATAAATCCTTTTTCAATGCCATTTTGAGTCTTCACAGAAATAACTTTGAGGATGCTTCCAATCACATTTTAAAAGCTCGAGACTTGTTGGTTACTGAAATCACTGCCTTAGTCAGCGAGAGTTACAATAGGGCCTATGGGGTGGTTGTGAGAGTACAGATGTTGGCAGAATTGGAGGAAATTATCAAATACAAGTGTCTTCCCCAAGGATCTGATAAAAGGGTGGTGATGAGAAAAACTTGGAACACCAGGTTGCTTGGATGCCAAAGAAACGTAGACATCTGGCAAAGAATGTTGAAAGTACGAGCTTTGGTGATTAAACCCAAGCAGGACATGGAGATGTGGATCAAATTTGCCAATCTATGTAGGAAATCGGGCCGTCTCAACTTAGCCGAAAAGTCCTTAAACTTTTTGTTGGAAGAAGGTTCTCCAGAAAACCCTTCTCGAGCCCCACCACAAGTTGTGTATGCCCAATTGAAGTACATGTGGGCTAAGGGCCAACAGAGAGAAGCGTTACACCATTTGGTCGACTTCACCACTCGCATGTCTCAGGATTTAGGTCTTAACCCTAATGATTTGATTACTCAACCATTACCTTCTGACGGACCTGGGATCCCTAAGCATGTGGAGGATTATACCAAATTATTGGCCAGATGCTTCTTAAAGCAAGGAGAATGGCAGATTGCCTTGAATAGCAATTGGAAATCTGAAACCTCCGAAATCATATTGGGTGCGTACTTGCTTGCCACTCATTTCGATAGTAAATGGTACAAGGCTTGGCACAATTGGGCTCTCGCCAATTTCGAAGTGGTTTCTTCCTTCACCTCCCAAAACGGTGTCAGCCAGACCGACAAAGTGGAGGAAATTTCCAGAAGTGAACAGCCCGAGTCTGCAGAACTGGTGACTGCAGTATCCCCTACAGCTGCCTCAGCCTCAGGATCGATGGCAGAACCACAAGACCATCCAGGGCAGCACAATATACATGCTTCCTCGATCCCTATGGAAGCAGTGCAACGCCATGTGGTGCCATCCATCAAAGGTTTCTTCCATTCCATCGCCCTTTCCAATTCAAATTCTTTACAAGATACTTTGAGATTGTTGACATTGTGGTTCAATTTTGGCGGTATTCCTGAGGCAGCACTGGCTATGACAGAAGGATTTAACATGATTAAGATAGACAACTGGCTAGAAGTGATTCCGCAGTTAATTTCCCGTATTCATCAGCCAAATCAGGTGGTCAGTAGAGCTCTTTTTGGGCTTTTGAGTGACTTGGGTAAAGCTCACCCTCAATCACTAGTTTACCCCTTGGCCGTGGCCGTCACCTCGGAGAGCATCAGCCGTAAGAAAGCCGCACTTTCTATTATTGACAAGATGCGTATGCATTCTCCTACCTTAGTGGAACAATCGGAGCTTGTTAGCTCGGAGCTTATTCGTATTGCGGTTTTGTGGCACGAGCAATGGTACGAAGGGTTGGAAGACGCTTCGAGATTGTTCTTTGGTGAACATAACACCGAGAAGATGTTTGAAATCTTGGAACCTTTGCACTTGATGTTGCAGAAGGGCCCGGAGACCATGAGAGAATCATCTTTTGCAAACGCCTTTGGCCGGGAATTGGCTGATGCCTATGAATGGGTGTTGAATTACCGTCGTACTAAGGATATAACCAATTTGAATCAAGCTTGGGATATCTACTACAATGTGTTCCGCCGTATAAGTAGACAATTGCCGCAATTGTCTAGTTTGGAGTTACAGTATGTGTCACCCAAATTGGAGGTAGCGAAGGACTTAGAATTGGCCGTTCCTGGCACTGCTGCTGCTGGCAAGCCGGTAGTACGCATTGCCAGATTCGACCCCACTATCGGCATCATTTCCTCAAAACAGAGGCCCAGGAAGCTTCTTATTTATGGCAGTGATGGTAAGGAGTACTATTTTGCCTTGAAGGGCCACGAAGATATCAGACAAGATAATTTAGTAATGCAGTTGTTTGGATTGGTGAATACATTATTGGTGAATGATCCTGAATGCTTCAAGAGGCACTTGGACATTCAAAGGTATGCTTCAATTCCCTTATCTCCAAAGGTTGGGTTGTTGAGTTGGGTGCCGGATAGTGACACCTTTCATGTTTTGATCAGGGAGTACCGTGAGTCCCGAAAAATTTTATTGAACATCGAACATAGGATCATGTTGCAAATGGCACCTGATTATGATAGTTTGACACTTCTCCAAAAAGTGGAGGTCTTTACTGGAGCCTTGGACAATACTCGTGGCCAAGACTTATACAAGGTTCTTTGGCTCAAATCCAAGTCATCAGAAGCCTGGCTCGATCGTCGTACCACCTATACCCGATCTTTGGCGGTGATGTCGATGGTTGGATATATACTTGGTCTTGGAGATCGTCACCCATCGAATTTGATGTTGAATAGAATCACCGGGAAGGTAGTCCATATCGATTTTGGTGATTGTTTCGAGGCGGCTATCTTGAGAGAGAAATACCCCGAAAAGGTTCCATTCAGATTGACGAGAATGTTGAACTACGCCATGGAAGTCAGTGGTATTGAAGGATCGTTCAGAATCACCTGTGAACATGTCATGAGGGTATTGAGAGACAACAAAGAGTCGTTAATGGCTATTTTGGAAGCATTTGCTTACGACCCATTGATCAACTGGGGATTTGACTTCCCTACCAAAGCTGTGGCTGAAGCTACCGGAATAAGAGTTAACCAGGTCAACGTTGCTGAATTGTTGAGAAATGGGCAGATTGATGAGAACGAAGCAGTCAAATTGAACAAAAGGAATGAATTGGAGATCAGGAATGCCAGAGCCGCTCTTGTCTTGAAGAGAATCACTGATAAGTTGACGGGTAATGATATCAAACGGTTGAAAGAGTTGAATGTTCCCACTCAAGTCGATAAACTTATACAACAAGCCACCAGTGTGGAGAACTTGTGCCAGCATTTCATCGGTTGGTGTTCTTTCTGGTAAAGGTTCTACAACTACATATACATTAACAGAACTCTATAGATTTAAGACCCCTATGAAACTATGCTATTTTTTTCGAAGCGTTAGTAAAACCTACCCCCTTGATGGAGAGATTATAAGTATCGTCTTCGTCCTCTTTCAAAAACCCTTCGGTTCCGAAAATCTTCTTTATGTCGTTCAAGCTCCAGAAAAGATCCTCGTCCACTTGATTCTTGTGGATTTTAAGTCTACCCACATCTTCCTTACCTATAGTCATGAAACATAATGCCATCTGCAATTGGTTTTTGCTGACTACACAACTATTACTGAGCTCATAAAGCAAATTATAGGCCACCTTTTCCGCCACGTCTTCGGGCAAACTTCCAGGCGTCCCCACCCCATCAGTGTAGATTCTCCAACCTTTTTTCAGTTCCGCCACTAAAGTAATGCCAAAACCGGGAGATTTACCACTATTTTCGCCTCTCCACACATCAGCCGATATATTTACCTCAACTTCCGTTGGACGAAGCACCGTTCGGGCCTTATCAATCATTCTGTTGACTATGGAAGGAGAAACACGGGCGCAATGGGCAACTCCCCTTATAGCGGATATCTTGGACGTTTCTAAGGCATGTATGGTTAACGGCTGTGGTATCAAAGAGTTACAGACCAAATGGACCTCACCTCCCCCCAAAGGAGGGGCTCCACGCTTCAATATGTGGATGGAGACGTCTCTGACTCCAAATTTGTCCATCAAGGGAAGCACCCCCCATTTCAAACTGTCCACCGAAGTTTCATTGGATCCCAAGCTGGTCATACCGTTGAACACTATCAGGAACTTCTTCTTGGAAAATGGAGCCAATAATAACATCGGCTCGAGGTAGTACCCTATGGGTTTAGCTTTGTCACAATTGTGAGTGATCTCGCCCCCAGTGATGATTCCTGGCCTGTAAGTGACCGTAGTACCAGTATAGCTGATTTCCAAGTGGGTGCCGTTGGTCACAGAGTCCAACAACCGCAAAAACGAGTATTCGTAATTTGTTAACCCAGGATTCAACTCGTTAGATCTTATCTTTGTGATCTTGATGGGTGTCCCAGAAAGAGTGGACAATATAAGACGGAATCTGAAATTCTTTGCCGACTCAAAGGTTATGCTCTGGCTGTTCTTGGCCCCCGACATCTCTTCTCTGCGTGTTGTGTTGTCTTCCCTGCTCAAGTTAATCTTAAGATGCTCTTCTCAAAACTTTTTCATTCGCGCGCACTACTTCGACAACTATCACCAATCTCAGAGAATATGGACCAGAGTAACAAGCGGCCCAGTAGCGAGACTGAGGATGACAACAAGAGAGTGAAAACGGAGTCCAACGATGGATTGTTGGATGACGAATTGAATGCCCTTTTAAACCAGCAGGTTAGCGAAGATCCCCAAGGAAGTAATGCCAAAATAGACTTCAATAACTTACCAGAAGAGTTGTTGGATTCCATCGATCAGACGGTAGCAACTCCGGAGGCAGTCAATTTGAGTCGCTCCTCAACCCCTCTCGGTGACAAGACTTTGGGAGAGCGTTTGAACGACGATCGGAGACTTATGTCCAACTATTTGAGAGAACAAGCTGTCAGAGATCTGGCAAGAGAGCCAGTGAGCTCGATGTATCAGAGCCAGCCTCAATTGCCCACAGGACCACCGGGGAAGACTAAAGATTTGTATAGCAACGATCCCAGCAAATTAAATGACGCCTTAGCCGCCGCGGGGGTCGATATACATCACGAGGAGGAGTATTTGTTGCAGCAACGAAACCGTAATCCTCGGAACCAGCCCCAAATATACCAAAATCAGATGCAAAGGCCCCTCAGCCACTTCCTTCACCCATATCATGTATCGACCTTCATGCAGAGGGTGGCCAGGGACAACGGAGTGCTACAAAACTTCTTGAGTGATGGAGAACTACTCGAATTGATGTCGGTGTCGTGCGAGAGATGGATGGCAAATATAATCACCAAAACCGTCATAATGTCTCGCCACCGCCAACGAGGAATCCCCAGCGTCAATAAAAAGCCCTCGGCCATCCAGCGCTCGGAAGTGTCGAAAGAACTCCGAAACTTGGCCCACAAACAGAAGGAGTTGGAGGAACAAAGAGTCAACCAGAGAATCGCTTTGGGGCTAGAAAAAGGCGACGATTCGGGTAAAGCCGACGGCAAGGGAGGTGCTGAGGAATCCCTCCACAGAGCGGCCAATGCCACCGCTGCCATGATGAGTAGTTCCAAAAAAAAGTACTCGTGGATGACCGCGGGCTCTGGCGGCGGAAATGGCCCCGCCGCGGCGGCCAAGGAAGACACCACGTCAAAAAAGTCCCATATTATGACCGCGCGGGGAGAAAATGGCCTCAGGTACAGAGAAATCAGGACAGGTCAATCTGTAACCATGAAGGACTTATTGACGGCCATCGAAGGCGAACGAATGGGGGTGGAAAGGGCCCTTTTAAAAGGTTACACAAAATTGAGGGACTAAATGTACATTATTTCGCGGCGCGACTGTAAACAATAATCTCTTTGTACCACTAGTTGACGTTACAATATTGGCACGTTCAGAGTGTGATACACGGTATACGCCACAGGAAATAAAACTAGAGATGGAGTTCTCGTTGAATAAGTATTTCAATAGCTTTGACGTGGAAAAGTTATCTAGCGAGGCAGTTTCGAGCTCCAGCGCTCGATTGGAAGCCATCACAAACAGTTTGGCTACTGATCCTGGGGCCATTTCCAGCGATGGCGAGTTGTTTGAAGAATCAGTTGACCTTTGTCATGGTTTCAATGGATTGGAGTCCAATCAGCAGAAGCAGTTGACTTACTTGATCGCATCTTCCTTTAAAGCAGTGTGCGAGAATACAGCTCCATCTATCGAATCGGGGGATTTCCTCGATTCCATGCCTCAGATAAAAGTTACATTGGAGAAATACTGCTACTTGGTGTTTGTTTTGTTCACTATACTCGGCAAGGAGGATTTCAGCGGCATCTCGGTTCAGTCTAGATCGAAAAATAAGACGCTAATGGCAGCTTGGAAGAACAATTGTGGAAAAGTGCAGGATCTACTTGATTCTACGGAATCCTGTTTACAGTTGGATCTCGGAAAGATTTTTCTTACCACTCCTGAACGACTGGGGTTCTTGGAATTGTTCAATCGTCCTATATTCCATCTAATGGAGACCCACGAAAGAATGAAATCACAACCCATCAAAACCGTGATGTTCCGCTGTATTTGTATGATGGTGAAGAAACATCATCACGCAAACACCGTACAAAACTCCATCATTCAGTCTTTGACGTATTTTGTCCACTTACCTCCATACATGGCAGAATTGCTCTACATGTTGGACTCCAAATATGATTACGGGGCATTGACTGAGGAGGTTTTGAGAGAAGTGTCGCTGATACAATTCAATTCGAATGATACCAACGGTCCTAAATCAATCTCGGACTTTCTTGTGAACTTATCTCAATTGAGTCCTAGACTTCTCTTAAAACAGATGGCACCTATTGCCCAGCTATTAGATAATAGTAACCAAACCTTAAGATGTTCAGTGGTAGAATCTTGTGGGAATATCGTGGTGGATATTATAAAGTCCGATGAATCCTATGAGGATAATACAGAGGCCCGTTTAGATGACAGACCAGGGGATGATAGGGACCAGGGCCAGAGCCAACAACATGTCGAAAGTCTAATTGACTTGCTTCAAGAACGATTATTAGATCAGAATCCTTATGTTAGAACTAAAGCACTTCAAGCATTGAACAAGATCTGTAGCTTGAATGTCAAGTTTACTAAACGTAAACAAATATTCATGTTACTTGCTGTACGTTCTCTTGATGATAGAAGTACTTTAGTCAGAAGAAATGCTATCAAATTCATGTCGAAATTGGTCTTGAGCCATCCTTTCGCAACCATACACGGGACACAACTTTCCTTGAGCAAATGGCTTGAGAGATCGGAGGAGGCAAATGCTATTTTAGAACAATACCTCCCGGCTGATCAGTTGCAAAAGTGGAAAGAAACCAGAGAGAGGGATGCACATGGGGGATTGGATAATGACGATATGGAGGTCGACGAGGTGGAAGCGGCTGAGGGCAATCAGGACACAGAACGAGAAGAAGAGGAAGCCAATCCAGAACCAGGAACACAATCAGACGACAACGCCGACAATATTGATGAGGAGGAACTAGATTCGATGATTCAACAAGCCAATTCAGCCGATACCAACGCTATGCTCAAAGCCAAACTAGGTGCTCAATACTATGATGACGCTGTCTCTTTTATCAAAGTTATCCATAGAGGGACCAAAACCATCAGCGGCCTACTTTTCTCCAAAAATAGGAACGAGGTACTAGAATCCATGGACTTTCTAGTATTAGCTGACGCTTATGGCATCGAAAATGCTGGTGAAGGAGTGAGGAGAATGCTTCACTTAGTATGGATGAAAGGATCATCCGATGAAGGTAAATCTATTGCCTCGCATCTTATCGACTGTTATAAAGAGCTCTTCTTCACTGCACCCGCAGATGCCACAATCCAACAGAAAGCTTCGTATATTGCAAAAAATTTGATTGGTATTACCTTGAATTCGTCTTTGACTGATTTGGCTTCTTTTGAAAAATTGCTTTGTATGATGTATCTTGAGAACATGGTTTCTAAGGATGTCATATCGATTCTTTGGCAAATTTATGGTCACAAAACCGATCTGTTGGCACATGAACAAATTGAGTCATCAAAAGCTCAAAGACAGGGAGCCATCATTGTGCTTGGTATGATAGGTATAGCTGACCATAATGTAGTATTGAAGGGCCTTGACTTGTTGCTTAACACTGGATTGAATGTGGACGAATTCAACGACTCAGAATTGTGCAAGTACTCCTGTATTGCATTGCAAAGAACAGTACCAGCTCTGTCCAAAGCCCAGGAAAAGATGTTCTATAAAGTTGACAGAGAAGAAGAAATAATCGTAAAGTTGAAAGTTATCTTGTCCACCAATAATGATGACCCTTCGTGGTACGGTGTGGCAGAACAAGCAATATCTGCAATATTCAAGGTATCAAGCGCTCCTGACGAAATATGCTCCGAGATTATAAGCGAAAGAGCCAAGGCAGTATTCCAAGACACCACAGGTGAAGCAGTCAATTCGTTGTCGCAGCTATTGTTTGTGGTGGGCCATGTGTCTATCAAAACCATCGTGTTTTTGGAGAAGCTCGAGACATTCTTTAAGAAGAAAAAGCACGAAAGCGAACAAAAGAATAAGGATGACGACAAAGGCGAGAATGAAGAAAATGAGCTAGAAATGATTGGTGGTACTACAGAAGATGATTTTACCGATGCAGTGATTTACATAAAAGAGAAGGAGATATTATTCGGCGACAATGCCTTGTTATCGCGATTTGGTCCGGTTGTGAGAGAGATTATCGGTAATAGCAAAAATTACGACAACGAGATTCTCCAAAGGTCTGCTGTTCTTTGTATGGTCAAAATGATGTGTGTTTCCTCGAAATTCTGCGAGCAAAACTTGCCTTTGTTGATCACCATCATGGAAAAATCTCCGGACCCAATCATCAGATCAAATTGTGTTCTTGGATTAGGAGATATGGCCGTTTGTTTCAATAACTTGGTCGATGAAAATACCGATTTCTTGTATCGTCGTTTGACCGACGACAACATCATGGTACAAAGAACATGTTTGATGACGGTTACTTTTTTGATTCTTGCTGGTCAAGTAAAAGTTAAAGGACAACTTTCATCCATGGCCAAATGTCTCGAGAACGAAGATCAAGGAATGAGCGATATGTGTCGATTATTTTTCACTGAATTGGCCACCAAAGACAACGCCATCTATAACGGCTTCATCGACATCTTCAGTGGTCTTTCTCAAGACTCTTCGTTGGAGAAGGATTCCATGAAAAGAATTGTCAAGTTTTTAGTCGGGTTTATTGAGAAGGAAAAACACCAAAAGCAATTGTCAGAGAAGTTGTTGGTGAGATTGAACAAAAGTCAAACCAGCGACCAATGGAACGATATCGCTTTTGTATTGCAGTCCATTCCCTATAAGAATGAAGCCATCACCAAGGCATTAGAACTGGGTTTCAAAATGGTAGAAGGCAGTAAGTAGACCATATAATTGGGTGAGTTGCAAAATCTAGTACGTATAAAGACGTCGCACAATAAATCCGCTCAATGCTCTCGCTACCTTTAGGGCCCGCCTCGTGCCACGCGCCCTTTCCTCCCCACGCAACAATTTGCGAAGCAACTTACCACAGTGATGGGGATCGAAATCATTCAACAGCAGATCAACAGATTGCTGGATCTCTCGGGGTTGGACCCGGCCAATGTCAGAATATTAACTTGTTCCTTATTGTCGTATCCCTTTAGTGCCATTTTCAAGCGGTTGCCGGATGCCAATTACACCTTAAAGAACGTGTACATTGTGTTGGTGTCGTCGTTCTATATATTTGGGATTCTTGACTTGAACCTGGGTTTGGTGTCGTTATTGCTATGCGCTTTGGGCTCGTACTTCATCACCAGATATGTTCGCTCAAGATCCATGCCCTGGGTCAATTTTGTGTTTCTTATGGCCTACTTGAGTTATCACCATGTTCACGAACAATTTTTTCTTGTTGAAGATCCCACGGTGGTGGATATCACTGGAGCCCTCATGGTAATGGTAATGAAGCTATCAGCGTTTGGGTGGAGTGTCCATGATGCTAAACAGCCCAAAGATACCTTAACCAATTATACTCGGTCGAGAGTCATTGAACAACATCCTAATTTGTTACCTTACTTAGGTTACAGTTTCTTTTTTGCTTCATTATTGACCGGCCCCGCTTTTGATTATGCGGACTATGAACGATTCATCCATAATACCTTGTTTGAAGATGTTCCAGAGTCAAGAAGACCAGGAAAATCCAAAAGAAAGATCCCTCGTAGTGGAAGAATTGCTTTCAAACGATTAATGCAAGGCTTTGGCTGGGCTGTTCTTTTTGTTGTGCTTCCAAAATACATCTCTCGTGAACATATGTTCAGCAAGGAATATGTATCGGAGCATAACCTTATTTATCGAGTGTTTTACATGTGGGCAGTAGGGTTTTTCCTCAGACTCAAATACTACTGCATCTGGACGATTGCTGAGGGAGCCTGCATTCTTTGCGGTATAGGCTACAACGGTTATGACTCGGCTCGTGGCAAGTTCAAATGGGACAGAGTAAGGAATATCAATCCATGGGTGTTTGAAACGGGCCAAAATGTTCATGTATGTTTGGAAGCCTGGAACATGAACACCAACAAATGGTTAAAAAATTTCGTTTACTTGAGATTGGCCCGAAAGGGTAGAAAACCAGGCTTCAAAAGTACCGTCGCCACTTTTGCCACTTCTGCTTTCTGGCACGGAACCCGTCCCGGTTATTATTTAACGTTTTTGGTGGGAGCTTTTCTCCAAACCGTAGGTAAGTTATTTCGCAGGAATTTCAGACCGATATTCATCGACAAGGATGGCAACAAGTCCCCATACAAGCCATTGTATGATTTTGTATGCTGGGTAATCAATCAACTCGCTTTTGGGTTCATAGTGCAACCTTTCGATATTCTTGACTTCCCCAAGTCAATTTATGTGTGGTCGACTGTGTATTTCTGGGTGCCCAGTGGTATATTGGCAACATTTGTGGCCTTTAGAGGCCCCTTCCGCAAACAAATCACAGAGTTCTTTGCCCAGTACCACATGTCAACCAAATCTGTCACCAGACCTAAAGGATTGAATAGAGTGGATTCAGAGAAAGTTGTCAAAGCAGTGAACTCGTATATTTCAAAAGACCGAGATCTTGTTCATGCACCATCTCTTGGTGTACCCTCGTTAGATGATTTGGAGAGTTTAGATAAAGATGAGATTACCGAAGAATTAAGAGAATTATCCACTGCTTGGACCAGCTTCAAACAGAATGAAGGCCAACAGGATATGAAACAAGCATACAACAATTTTGTCGACGAAATCAATGATATATTTCACGACCAGAAGCAGCACATAAAAGAGTCAATTGCAGAAGAGAAAACAAAAATTGACAAAGCGAAGAATGACTAGAATTTGTATTTACAGTGTGATGAGGCTAATGTACAGATTTGAGAGCTCACTCACTACTTTGGTCTGGCTTTGGGGCCCCAGTCTTTGGGGTTTTCCTGGTACCTAACCATCTTCAACGCCCTTAAACTCTTAATTTTGTTACTTTGGTCATTCTCAGTTTCGAAATCCACCTTGGTATCGATCCCTGTCTTTTCCAAATTTTTCAATATCTTGAAACCAACCATGTTTTCATTCAAATTGACACTTTGAGCTGGGTTGGCTCGAAGTTTTTCCACTTTCTGAGTTGTTTTATCGGATTTTACAAGCTTGCCGTCATCGAAGTCTTTCACGGTCTGGATGTTGGAATTGATCAACCATTGCCTGTTGATATCCAAAATAACGTCCCAGGGGGCATCAGACTTGATACAGTTCTTTTTGGCATGAGTGAGGGACACCTTGTAGCCCAAATTGCCAATGGCATTGGCAAAGTCGTGAATAGGTATTGGGGGACTTTTGTAAAATGAGGACAATTGGTTCAAATTGAAATAGAACGGCGTTTCTAATTCGTTTAATGCGAGAGTCAACATCCCTTTGATTCTTTCGGTGGTTTTATACGTTTCAGGGTCGGAATTGGCGTTCACCTCCAATACCTTTTGTATAAATCCAGCATTATGGATGTGACCGCCATACATGGGGCCAGCGAGGTGATACTGGCTCTCACAATATCGACATTCGTCCGATACCAAGGTCACTCTGGGATATTGGTATTTTGGCTTACCGGATTCTGCCTGTTTACGTCCTAACGGCTGATTCACTTTCTCTCCACAGCCAGTACAGTGATAGGTCATCATCGTCGTGGAAGCTAATTCCTTGACTTCAATAGCACTTGTTCTTACCTTAATCACCAACCTAAAATAATAGTCAATCGATAACGATAACAAGGGTTCGATGGATTTCTTGTATTTTGCAGCAATTTGAGCGATGGCATTCAAGATCAATCTGATGCCCACCTCATGGTTGCTCTCACTTCCCATCATGGTGTTCCCGAAGTTGTTACCTCCATACAACGAAAAGCACTTCTCTGGGTACCCTGAACCAGCTAACACCCCAGCATCGGTGCAAGTTACCAACAAGATACCTTCATCCTTAATACACTGGATGGCACCATCAATGAATGGCATCGCCGTGCCATAAGGGTCTAAATCCACAACATGGAATCTTGTATTAGTGGAGCCCATGAATTTCACAGCATCTCCATGATTGGCAACCAACTTGTCCTCGAGTTTGTTATACTCGATGTTCTCGTTTATCAACTTAACTGCGTCAGCTAGCAAGTCATTGGCCACTATCTTGTTGACATGGTCCAATTCCCTGGCATACCTAACAGATCTTAACCCTGTAGCACTCAAAGCTTCGAGGATGTTGATGTAGTTCCCACCGTTGTCGCTACTTTGTTCTTTTGCAACTTTTTCACCTTTATGGTTTCTCTTTTTAGACTTAAAGTGCTCGTGGTAGATATCGTGCCAACTTTTTATGACCATTACCGACAAGTCACGATTGAACTGCTGTATATGGTTGTAGAACACCTTATCTCCCCCCACAATCTCCGCCTTTCCCTCTCTGATGATATTGTCCACCATAGTCTTCACGATTCTCATTTCGAGATGCCTCAAAAGTCGCACAAAACTGGTTCTGACACAAAGCGAACACCACCCTGAGAATGGAAACCGAAGAGGAATACAGCGATTACGAATATGAATCGGATTATAGTGAGTTGTCGGCGCAACAGCAGTGGGAAGAAAGTATGAAGCAAATCAACGGGTTGGTCAATTGGATCCTTCTACCATTGATAGGCAAAGTTTTGGGCAGACGGTTCAGTAAGATCATTTGGGCCCGGGTGGCCTCCAGCTGGTATAACTGAGGCAAATGAGGCACAGATATAGGGATAGATAAGCAAACTAATGTACATAAGATACAAGACTTTAAAGACTTACTATCAACGCTTTGAACTCGTTGGTTACATTGGAGTGCACAAATTCTAAGATGAAATTCATCAACGGCTCTATCAACCCGTTGCTTACCCGATCCAATATTTGCGTTAGGATCTTGAAATAATCATCAACAGATATAGAATCGGAACCACTGGAACCTATCGAGTTTGTCAGGAAAATCGAACTTCTCTCGTCATTACTGTTAACCAAATAATTGTCATTGAAGCCGAGATGAAGTTTTAGTATTTCGAATATCCTGATCAATATCTTGAGTAGATTCTTGTATATGAACAAGGTGTCGAGATCTATGTTGATTTCTAGCTTTTCAATCAATAACTGCTTGGAATTCAATTTTATGGGCGAATTGCCGTATTGATTTAGCGTAGTAGAAGAACCGTGGCTGTCTTTGAATGCGTGGCCAATATCAAAACTCTTTAGTATCAAAAGCAAGTTCTTGATGAATTTGATCTGATACAAAGGTTGGCTATTCATGGGAATGGAGTTTATATAATGTTTAGGGCTCTCAACGGCGGGAGGATTCGGTTTGCCAGCTAAAGTGTTCATTTTGTCGGTATAATTTGATTGTTGTCTCTTCTGTTGTCCATATATCTCCTCGTCCAATTGTAACGACTTTATCAAGTTTCCCAAGCTGATGGTCAATTTGAGGAGTTTACTACTATCAATGGGGAACTCATGCTCCGACATGTAGTTATGTAGTTCCTTGTAATTTAACCTGTAAATTTTGACAAAATTGATTGAGGGTTCGTAGTTATTAAAGGGTACAGATTGTAGAAGCTGGTCAAAGCCGTCGATTTCATCGTTTAACAACTCCACGAAGTTCATGGTGTTGTTGTGGTTATCCCTCTTTGAATCCTAGATTGTGACAAGTTGCAGACGAAAAGACGCGACAATCGAACCCATGATTTTACTAGCGGTAGCATTCGCTTTTATTATTCTATGTTTCATTGTGATATTTGGAGACTCTCCAAGTTTAAGAAACAGTAGAATTGCAAAAATAAGAACGAACTTGCTTCATTGGAACGAGCGGGGTTTCAGGTTCTTTGGAGCAGTGGGGATACCTCCTTGGGTTAATTACCTGGTGCCTATATTTTATCTTTCGGTGATTTCAGTATGTTTACACCTTTTCTTCAGTCGAACATGGGTCATTCTACCTGGTAGCATCAAATTCAATCAATGGCATCAATTCTATATCTTTTGCACTATCACCAGCTTATATTCGTTGACGTTTATTTGTATCTTTTCGGATCCTGGCTATATAAATAGCAGTAATGTGGGGGAATTCGACCACCACTTCAAGAGCAATGAGATGATATACTTTAAAGACAATTTCTGCAGGACATGTAAATTTGTTAAGCCTGCAAGATCCAAGCATTGCTCCAGTTGTAATCGATGCATTGCCCTATTTGACCATCATTGTATCTGGATCAATAATTGTATAGGATACTATAACTACCGCTTTTTCATGATATGGCTTTACCTCAACATCAACTTGATGGTTTATGGTAACTACATATGTATGAAAGCAATACCTTTGAACGAGCTATGGCTGTCGATTCATATTGATGACAATTATAAAATCACCGGCATTTTCATCATACTATGCAGCCTATTCAGCTTTATTGTGACTATATTCCTTGGGTTGCAGTTGAGATACGTTTATTTGGGTGTGACTACCAACGAAGTGGACAAGTGGGGAGAAATCGAATATTTGGTGCAAATCGGAACCTTATACTATAGAGAAGGAATTTATTACGAAAAGGTGGGGGATCAATTGATAAATTTGAGGAACACCGAAATTTACCCAATATTTCCCGATCTAGTCAAGATCAACTCACTAGACCAGATCAAAAACATCTACGACAATGGCTTTTGGAGTAATCTTAAAGAAAAACTTTATCCTGTAAATATGTATTGATAAATCTATGGACCGACTCATGACAAGAGTCTCTTAACTGATGAGGGAACTTTAATGGTTTTTTCTGCGATCGTTACTTCGTTAATATCATCATTAGTCATTAGGGGGATTGTGAGCTTAGCTTTCTTTCGTTTCTTTGAGGTTTGAGGTTCCGAAATCTTTCCGTCCCGGGTTTTCTTCTCCGGTCGTTTGCTGGTGGATCCTGTATTATCCTTGATCGAATTTTTGGTATTCAGTGCATCCAACTCTTCTATGTGGCCTGCATTCTGCCTATTTCCTAATTCTAGCCCTCCCTTCCTTGATGCCTTCATCTGGCCATTGTGTCTATCGTTCGGCGGGTAAGTTGCACCTAGACCTTCATCGTCCTCTACTCTCTCGTATCCCCTGTTTACCTCATAGAACTGATCAAGTTGCCCGTATTTCTTCAGGTACTGTCGAAGTAGCTCCACCACCCTCATCGAAAATGCGCGTTGGGTGCAAAATTGTTACTAACCTACTGGCGGCAGAATGTACAAGTTTTTGGCCCCAATTGCTACAAAACATGCTTCAATGGTGAGTTCTGAGTCTTGGGTATTCAACTGAATTGAAAGAAAGATTAGAAAAAATTTCAATAATTTAATCATAATTTTCTGTAATTTCTGTGTATTTCACATAATGACTTTTAGCTGAGTGTAAAATCAAAAAAAATAATCTTAAAAAATTTTGGTTCAAAAATTGGTTAGGTTACTTTCAATACCGTCTCCTTGAGTGAGAAACACGAAGGTTTATCAAATAAAGTGCTGAAATAAATATAATCAGTCAAAAAAAGCCGAAGGAATCTCGCAAAATAGCTGCGATTCCAAGGAGAATAAAAGGGCATGACGATATACCTGGTAGTCGAAGCTTGAATCATTCGTAAATCATTAAATATACTATACATCGACTAAAGACTTGGGAAAGATACTTGAAAATGACAACCGAAGAGCATGGAAGTGGAGTACTTTTGTTGAGACTGTTCGAACTGCTCTTTGTTTTCAGGAACCACCGTCACCAATCCTTGACCAACGGTCAATATTCTGCCCGTCAACGAAATGGAGCAGCCGTGGTGTATCATGTTAGAGTCAATAAACATGGGTATTTTCTTGATGGATTCAAACGCTTCTTTGGAAATGTTCTTTCGCAAGTCATAGTAGAATTTCATATACCCCCAAGTTTGGGTCTTGACATTGAAAACTAGAATCCTGCAGTTGTCAAAATTTTTGGCAGCTAATTTGAGTTTACCCAAGCTCGAAACGTCTAGCTTTTCGGTAGTGTGGGGTGTTTCGTCAAAATGTTGAAGGAAATCATCACGGAACCCTCCAACAAAGATAATCAATTGTTTACCGAAATTATTGTAATAGATGGCCTGATGGTGGCAAGCTCTTAGTTCTGCCTCAACCAAGTTGGGGTCCTTGACCTGGTTATCTACAACCATGTCCTTATCTTCAATAGGTGATTCAAGCTGGTTGTAATAATCATAAGTAAAGCTATCAATTCTTTCCCATTGAAACGTTGAGAATCGGAATAGGTACATGTCACTGAAGGTCGTTTTTTTCTCGCTACATCCTCCTTGGACAAAAAAACCTTTCTGGTTGAAAAACTCCTCGGGAAGTAAAATCTTGTTGAATTTACTGTAAGCTCTGCTGGCGGAGGTCTGTATCGATGAGCTACTTGAATCCTCCTCTATTGGAGAAAAGGGTCTAGGCGAGTTGACATTATTCCAATCACATTCCTCAAAATCTTCATTACAATCAATTAAGGTGGATGCAAAATAGCCTCGAGGCTCAGGGCAGTTCTCCATCCCCTGAGTTACCTTGTAGATTCTAGCATTATCCCGTAGATTACTCATGAAAAAATCTCCTTCACAGAAAAGATCGATTCGTAAGAAATCATTCGTTGCAATGAATTTTTTGACTCCATTGATTTCCTTTATTATAAACCCTCCAAATATGAAGATACTAGTCAACGCCTGATTGAGGCCAATAACAGCGTCCCCAAAAACATCGTTAGGCTTTCTCGTCCTCCTTTTAGCTGCGCTAAATTTGTCTGGGGAGTGACGACATATTCTGGGATCGGGACAATTGCACTCGCCTTCGCTATCGTCCTCCACGTCCATACTATCAACCAATCCCAGCTTGATTGATGGCTTCAAGGCTGTTGGTTGAGGAATCGGTGATACTGGCCTACTGTGCACTGATCCGGAATTCGATCGATGTTGTTTGACTTGATGGGAATAAGTCTGAAGCCCCACAGCTTGTTGAAAGTCAATGGGCAAAGGCAGTGATTGTCGGTTGTTAGTAGGGGATGAGGAGGATTTACCAACAGGAGATGAAGAAATAAAAACTCTTTCTTTCGCCTTTTTCCCTTCGCTGTCGGATCGTTCTCTTCGAGAATCTCTAGAACTCGTACTTTTAGATTTGTTCAATCTGGAGCCATTTGAGGGATCAGTGGGTTTACTGTTGTGATTTCTGAATGCGCTATTACCGCTGGAGCTCGTGGTAGGAGTTCCTGGTTCAGATGAAGTCACTTTGTTGCTGGAGGATGACTTCTCTTTGCTTGAATGGAACCTCAGCGATGCAAACAGTGTGGGCGACGAATTACCTTCCTTATGATCATCCTTTTGTTGAGGAATGTAGGTGCTATAATACGTGGTCTCAGTGAAATTATTCACGGGTGTTGACGCTACAAAACTGGAAGTGGAGTCATCCACGGAAATTTTACTGTAAGTATTGGCTGTTATGCCATTGCCTAGCCTTCCGACGTTGAATTCATTATCTGTGGCGTGGTCAGTATCGGGGTTTTTGACAAGTGGAATTTTCAAAAATTTGAAAGTTATGGTATCCATTATATAACCATCCTCATTCAAAATCAAATCTTTTTCAATAATCCATCTATCAATTTGAGCATCATACCTGACACTGTTAATTTTCAATTCAAAGCCTCCGTAGATGAATACATGACGTTCCGATATCTTTGTGAGTGAACAGCAATTCAAATGACTGGGCAAATTGCTTACAAAGGCGTCAAGTAAAGTGATAGTACTTCTTTCGGGGTTGAATAGGTAGAAATGATAATTCTGAGAAAGATAAGGACTCATCAATATGTTCCTATCGACAAAAGGTGGTAGCTTCACTGGAAAATGCACCGACACTTTGGATATATCCACATCCTCAGGTAATCCCAATTTACTGAAACACGAGAATTCGTTGTTGTATAAACCACCGAAACATAGAATTGTATCGCCGTGACCATAGGCATTCTGGTAAACTAGACGGCTGATATCACTCTGGAAGTGAGTTATGACGTCGTCTGAATTCTTCAACGATGGGATGTTAAGCGCTACCTTGGGCAAGCTAAAGTGGTTGGAGAATGCTTGAATGGGATTGGTCTTAGGGTACAATATGTCAGTGGAGTCATCATCTCCGGTCTTGCTCTCTTCGTATATGGATGTCTCGTGGGTCTTTGAGGGTAATGAGAGGTGGCCCACTGATTCTAACACCGCCATGGGCTTGAAGAAATTTCCCTGGATCTTATTTAAGCTCAAGCGATTGTTAAGTCTCTTGCTCTTGTAGAACTTAAAAGCGGTGACAGGAGGTCTAAAACCGTGAATCCAATAGTCTTCAGATTTATCCTGGGCCAGACGGTTCTCATGCATTAGCGGATCGGAGGAAGGATTTAGGCTTTGTGGTGTCATTTTATGATACTGTGGCAGCAACAATACAGTGAGGTGCGAAAGGGACTCCCCGAATGTTCAATATCGATTTTTGGTTGAGTGGTGTGTATGAAATGGTAGTAAACTTGACCACGGTGGTTTAGCAACTAATAAATGGGTACAAAACGAAGCTTGTGAAGCTGGTTTCAGTGAGAAATTTTCGATAACGGATTTAAGTGCGAAGTACTGTGTGGAGGGAGACGAACTAGGGGGCATGGCGGTGCGACGGCAGTACGACAAAATAGTACCGCGGGCTGGCAGTGGGAACGCGAGCACGGAGTGCAAATACAGAGAGTAGAGACCATGGGTTTGAAGCTGTCATAACACATATATTCTAGACATTAGGACTCAACATGTCAGATTTTACCAAGATGTTGATGTCTTGCACCGAAGCATGAACGAATTGTCTCACTTCTAATGCGAGCCACACTTTCATCATGGAGAGAGAGTTTTCATTCCTGAGGATATCTCTACCTTCCTTCGATACTCCGAGTTGTCTCAATATTGGTAATGAGCTATGGGTGTTAGTAAGCTAATTGATAAAGATCATAATCTAATGTTATGGAATATACGAACCTTGCAAATAAATCTAAATTTGGATCCAATTGTCTACCAATTCCCTCTAGCAATAGTATGGCCACCACAATACTTATGAAGTCACCCTCCATCCTGACATGGTGTTTTCTAACCATATTCAAAACCTGGTCCAATAAATCTCCTATACTTAAGTTACCCAAGGCAAAAGTTCTTTGTTTCATTCTTTCCACTAACTTATCTACTTTCAACGCAAAAACCTCCTTGTCTATTGCGGTATCTGGAGTTCTTGACCTTTCAATCATCAATTCCCCGGCTTTGAACCCGTCAAATTCCGATAAGGCTTTGAATAAATCTATAAAGTTATATCTATCAGTTTTGTTTAATTCAGTAACGATCCCCACATCTAAGAAGCAAATTTCGGCGTGATATCCTTCGTTATACAATTTTGATAACCTTTCGCACCAGGTCTTTTGATCACTAGTGGGGATTTTGAGTAATTCCTCGGTAATTCGATTAGTTTCAGCTTCGTTGCTAGATTTGACAATCTTGTACTCCTTTTCGTGCTTATACATCTCATTTTTGTAGAACCTGACCATCATATTACCTGGATGTAAGTCGGCGTGGATGAAATTATCCAAAATTAACATCTTTAAAAAGGCATCGAGCCCCTTGTCACTGATTTCCTTAGATATGTTTTTACCGAAATTGGAGCTTATGGACAATATGGTTTCCAAGGGGATTGCTTGCATGTATTCTTCCACCAAAACTGCTCTGGTGGAGAAATTCAAGTACAGCCTGGGGAAATGAATATCATCACTGCTCTTAAAATTATAACGGAACTTAGCCAAATTCAAACCTTCGATACGAAGATCTAATTGAAGTTTCATTAGAATAGAAAATTGATCCACTTCGTCTGGTAAGGACAACCATTCCATCGTAGGGATGATGTTAATCAAATTCGCAAAGAATTTCATTAGTTTTAGATCTCTATTGATTTTGACCTCCACTTTGGGGTGCAACACCTTTATAGCCACCCGTTTATTGGCTTTCAAAGAGTCGTCCTTAGTGACAACAAACTTCTGAATAATCGAGTCGTAAGTATTGGATAGTCCATTGTCCTTAAATTTTAATTTCAGCTCCAATTCCGTCTCTGCTTCGTTGATTTTGTTGATGAACTTCTCGTTGATCTTCGCTAGGTACACCTGAGCGATGGCCCCTACGCCGATCGGCTCGTGGTTGAACTCATCGAATAGTTCCTCGAACGAGAACGGTTGTTCATTACCAGTGTTGAAGCTGTCAAGAATAATTTTTTTGGTGGCAGCAAACGAATGTGCTTTGGAGTTTGAGTGCAAATTGTTCAACTCATCACACATCTCCTTTGGCAACAAGTCGGTTCTTGTAGCAGCCCATTGGCCCAATTTAATGAAAGATGCTCCAGCTACCTCTGCAGACCATCTGATATATTTGTACCATAACTTGGCTCCCGTACGGTGTTTCCTCCCGTAAAGAACTATGGGATATGCAAGTATGATTGGTGCCAAGATGAAACTCAATTCCACAAATCTGGTGAAGGTAATCAACGGATCGATAATATAATCCACAACCTTAAAATTAAGATAGTACCAGATCCGTTTGAGGATATTGGGCGAATTCAACTTTTGTTCTCGAAATCCTTCATACTGATCCAACTCTTCCTGCTGCGATGCCATATAAAGGCCCATTTCGAACGTTTCGGCCTCATTGTTTATCTGCAAGTCATGTTTGGAAATGTCCATTGCGTGGACTTCATTGATAATTGTCGACTTATAGTTGTATATGTGGTAGCTGGCAAACCCAATGATACCAAACTTCAAGACATTAGAGTAGTGTCGAGGGTACCGTACCGAACTTAGTATCGGCCTCTTCAACACTGACAATCTTTGAAACATCAGCATTTAGGTCCAGCAAATTGGGTTGCGAAATCTCAATTCTATTAATCTATACACGTAAACACCGGTGCACCAGCAACCATATGAACTGCAGGTGAAATTGACGATTTATGAAAGTGGCCTAGTCAGAGCTCTGACAGGACTTCAAGAGCTCTGAATGGACTTCAGGGCCTCTGATTTTAAGTGCTGCTTCAATATACCAGCCCACAACACGATTGAAGCGGTGCCCTTAGGGTTGGTGGCAGGTCCTCTGCGAGCAACAATACCGTCGTGGGCGTTCCAAGCGTCAATAAAAATGGGGATTTTGATCCAGGGGAGGGAATTCAAGTTGTCAATAATGAACTGCTTATCTTTATTCATCGCCAATTTGCTTTCCTTGACAAAAAGGGGGTAGTTCTTGTAGTCAGTGGTCTTGAGGGTATCCAAATGGTGCTGCACTGTATCGTCGTGTAATTTCACATCGATGTCTATCTCTCTGGCTTTCTTTTTGAAAAGATTGACTGGATTGAAAGGAGATTTGACAACAGTGGTGTCTTTCTCCACCGTTTCCTCCACGGTATCTAGATTCTCGATGATTTCTCCTTGCTCCCCTGAATCTTGACCATCTTCATCATCTCCACGACCAGCGTCTCCAACTGTGTGGCCATCACCATGGACAAATCGCTCATCGGCATAGAGCATCCTTTCCATGGCCAATTCCGTGAGATTGGAAGTATCACCCTTGAAAGACTCATAATTGTCAGCCTCAATACGCTGCTGTCTTTTCTTGGTTCCAATTTTATAGTCCTCATAATCAACTTTGGCCGTACCGTAGACTCCAGTCTTGACTTTCTGCCAATGTGGTTCCACACGAGGATAACGCAACACCCTGATTTTGATCATAGAGTAAATGGAGCCGATTAAAGTGACAGACAAGATAGTTGGGATCCAGATTGGTAGAATTACCGCAGCCAATAGGATAATCCCCCCTCTGAACACTTTGGTGGTTCTGAAGATACTAGTTTGCTCTTGGACGTTCAAAGTGGTTCCTTTGTCAGCGATTTCGAAATTCGACCTGGTCAAATCCACGAACTTCCCCCGCACATAGACATTGCCTATCTTGGATGTGGGCAAATCTTTCAAATACTTAATTTTCACCACATCGAACTTCTCAAATGGTGAATATTCGGTGATGAAAGATGTGAAGAACGACACCGTACGGTCGTTCTTGATGTTGGCTAATAGGATCAATTGCTCGAATTTAGCCAAGCCTTTGAAGTAAGCCGAGTTTGGGTCCGCCATTTCCACCAAGAGCTTTTCTGTGTCAGTTAGAAACAACTGTCTCCCACTCTTACCGAAAAGATACCCACCAATAGCGTTGGCGGTGTAATCAAAGTAATTCTTTCGAAAGAATTCGACGCCCACGTGAGGAGTGGAGAAAGTGGAAAAAAATATCGGTTTGACATATTGAAAGAACCCGATTTCCTCCAAAACCCCAATCAAGTATCTACCAATCAACCCCCCAAAGGAATAACCAATTATACTTATTTCGGTGACTTTGACATTATTATTTTTCAAGGTTTCAATCTCATAGAACATCTCTATCAACACTCTTTCGGCACATATTTTCAAACCATCGTAGGTTTTCCAAAATTTGAATCCTGACGGCCTTAAAAACGATATCTTTTTATCAGCCTCTGAGGGCAACACTTGATCAAGAACCTTTTCAATGGTCTTCATATGATTGGGACTTCCCCATAACCCATGCACCAACACAAAAAGATGGCATTCCTCTTCTGTTTTACTCATTCTTTGTTAATATTCCTAGGACTGTTAGTTATTCGGTTGCTCGGATCTATTGAGTCGCAAAACGAGATTTCTTATCAACAATCGTGTCGGGACCAATCAAACGAGGTCTGATTGACGGAAGAGGGTTTGAACGGCCGATAAGAGTGGATCTTTGTGCTCAAGTAACAGAAGAGGAGCGTTGTAAATCTGCGGTTGTATGAGGATTGGGCGATGCTGCTATTCGGCAAACTAATAGTTTCCCTTTAATGCACTCTCATCCCATCTGACGCTCGTTTACCTTCGCGAAATACTGCGATTTTATACTGCTATACGATGGCATCCAAAGTTGCATTACTTACTGGCGGATCGTCCAATTTAGGGGTGTCTTTAGCCAAGAGATTGATCGACAACATCGAAAAAGACGATAAGCTCACCATCATCATAACATCACGGACTCTACCTAAGGCCCTCGATACCATAGATGAGATAAATCAGTATTGCAAAGATGCAAACAAATTTAGGCAGATTGAATTCGATTACATTTTGGTCGATTTCTGTAATATGGTGTCGATATTGAGTGCATACTACGACTTGAACAAGAAGTACCAGAGGATCGATTACATGTTTATCAATTCTGCTCAAACAGCGTATTTAGGAGTAGATTTTTGGTTTGCGATCAAAGACATCATAAAAGACCCCATTTTTGCCGTCACCGAAGGACAAATGAAGATACAGCAAGCCGGACTCATGTCTCAGGATGGTATGGGACTCTTGTTTCAAGGAAACGTGTTCGGGCCCTACTATCTTATCCATAAATTAAAGAAATTGTTGATTGGTGGGAGATTGATATGGGTGTCATCTCCTGCTGCTGGTGCCCAATATTTGTCTTTCAATGACTTGCAATTGGTTAAGAATCCAAGTCCTTATGAGGGGTCCAAAAGACTCATTGACTTGGTCCATATGGGTACCTACAAAAAGAATTTGACAGCCAACATCAAGCAATACGTCATAAATCCAGGTGTTTTCACCAGCTTTGTTTTCAACCAATATCTCAATTTCTTCACATATTACGGGATGTTGGCACTATTCTACGTGGCTAGGTTCCTTGGTTCGACCCTTCACAACATCTCGGGCCACAATGCAGCCAATTCTTTGTTGAAATGTGCTTTGGGTGACGAAAGACAAGACGTGAAGGTTGCTTCCAGCACAGACAAGTATGGAAATGAGTACATTGCATATAATGATATAGATCCTACCGGGGCTGAAGACGTTGTGGCTTACCTCGACAAACTAGTTGAACAGTGGGATGAGAAGTTAAAGGACCAAATAGTCGATACAAGAAAGCCGTAATACCGACACGAAGCATTCCACCCTTCAACACGGAAACCTTTCAACACAGAGAGACACATAAATCCAATGCAGAATATTAAAATACAGTCTATTTACAGTCTTTAGTCCATCTACAATCTATAGTCAAGACATTGACATCCACAGCCACTGGGACACTCTTCTTCCTGGTTCCACCAATCTGAAGCACAGTGGGAATGCAATACATGCTCACAATTGGTGCAGATAACTAACCTCTTGCTCACCAAAAGATTACACAACGTGCAATACTTTAACTCGTTGTTGGTATTTTGCAACCAGGGGTTTTGTTTGGCACTTTCAATGGAGGTAGGCTGGTTTACGTACTTGGATTCCAGTGTGAGAAGTGGAGGTTCGTTTCTGAACCCGAAATTGCATTCGTGTTCCAAAAACTTGGACTTGGTGAAGTTGTTGTTGAAGTTGGGGTAATTAAATTTCAAGATTTTAATTCGATTGGCAGGTAAGCCCCAAGCGTATAACATATTGGCATAGCTCTCCCTGTAAGATTCGATCTTCTGCCGATTTTGAGAGCTTAGTAACGGTTTGGTGTATAAATCGTCAAATAAGTCGAGGGTCTCGATGTTTTCGAACTCGACGGTGATGTTTGGAGGCGGTCTGACAGATCCCTTTCTCGAAAGCCGTCTGGGTTCGTAATTGGTAGTGATATTCTTTGATTTCCGGGGATCTTTGAATTTTTTCCTTTCCTCAGTGAACGTACTAGTCAAAGGTAAGCTCTTTTTGAAGGTTCTTTCGAACATTCTCTCCGAAGAACCGTTTTCTGATAGTGAAGCGGCAGACTGAGCATGGTGGATAGGAGTGCTAGTCATGGTATTGATCGAATCCTTACGAAACACCAGTAATGATGACGTGCGGTGTTTGTAACTGGCGTAGTCAGATTGTCGCTGCAAATCGGATTTGTCGGTGCTGAAGGAATCCCTGAACGATAAAGCCCTTTCGTTTTCAACCTTTCTCTCAGAATCAACAGCATCGTGGAATCTCCTGATCTGGATCACCGAGGGAGGTTGAGGTTTGATGTGGTAGGGAGTATGTATTGGTATGTTGAACACATCGTCCCCGTTGGAGGTATTCTCAAACAAAATACATGACAACATCACCAACATCTGGAGATTGCCTTTCTTTTCGAAATACTTCATCATCTCCTCCACTAACCATGTATATCCAAAAGGGTGGGATCCCCAGTAAAACCGATAGTTTTTGTTGTTGAACATCTTCTTTGTGATCTCAGTAGCTCGAAGCAAGTGGTTCATTGCCTCTACGTTCTTGGCTGCTGCGCTGTTGGGAGGAAGCACATCAGCAGAGTAGTAGACGGGATGGATATCGTTGATCTGGATGTCTTTAAGAAGCACCATCTCAAGGAGCTTCCAGGCATTACCGACGTCAGTCAATCCGTGTTTCAAGGCCACTTCACCATTATACTTGGCCAAATTCTCCGGCGAATCGCCCAAAACTCTGTATTCCCGAGCCAAATCCTCCTTGTCCGGCAATAAATGCTTGAAATCAAAGATTCCCACGATATTTTTGTTCTTGTTATTATGTTTTGACTGTTTCTTGCTCTTAATATCCATCAGAGCATTCCCAGGGATAGACGACTTGTAGTTAGACCCTGTACCAGCGTTACTGGTGCTGAACCTTCCAAACCGGTTGTTGGCTCGAGAAACGTATCTGTTGCCCAAACCCACCGAGGTTTTGAAAAGCCCTGGAACCCTAAACCGAGACGTCAAATCTTCCTCTTCGATATCATCCCAGTCATTGGCAAAGCTGTCGGAGGAGGCAGAGGACGAGATATCACTTTGGCTGTCGTCGTCGTCAGATTCTCCTTCGATTTTCTCACTGTTGCTGTCAGAAAGCTGGCTAGAAGGGTGGCTTTCGTGCAGATCACCATGGGTATTGAGGCTAAAGCCGGCATCGGTGAACTTAAATATACTAAACTTTTGGAGAACCTTGCTGTCCTCATCTTCGGTGTTTTTGGGAACAAAAAAGCACACCAATCGGCCCGTTTGAGACCACATAGCTCCACAGCCTTTGGGAATGGGGGTGGAGTCGAAAACACCGGCATTTGCTCCTGCCACGCCGTTGAGATTTCCCTCATTGAGCTCTCCAGTGGAGTCGAGGGTATTGCTTTTGCCTAAAGACCCCGTGCTGTTAATCATTTCCTCGTCGTTCAATGCTGGCATGAAATCAGAGAAATTATCGTCCATATCGTCATCAGAGTCGGACTCCGACCCTTGGATGGAATCATAGCCATGGTGGGACGACGAGGTCACTGGGGTTGTCAAGGGAGAGTTTAATGGCTGCTGGTTGATCAAATCGTCGGCCCAGCCTTCATTCCCTATTTCCTGGATCAAATCGTCCTCTTCGTCAATAGGTGTCTCCAAAGCAAGCAAATTGTCGTCTAGGATAATCTTATCCCCCATAAGGTACCTCAACAACGCTTCGAGGCAGAATCTCTGGTGCTTGTTGGCATAAAACTGAGAAATGTCTCTCAAATTGGCCAACATCTCCTCCTTGATCTCCTTAGTCAATTCATAGGTCTCCTCGATGTCAAAGGTGATGTAGTTTTGCTTGATGAACTTCTTCATCATGGTGGGGGCTATCGGTTTGGCGTCGAGGAAGGGATAATTTCGGGGAAACGAGATTTCAAGTCGAATAAATATCAATTTTTGGTCATTTTCAGTTTCTTCGGTATCATCGAGAGGCCTGTTGTCTTCAGGCTTGTCGGGGGTAGTGTTAGTGGTGTCGTCGCTGTCATTAGTGGCTTTGGTATCGTCCCTGTCATCTTGGGCCGTACTAGCTGCCTGTTTGTTGGGGTTGGGTGCCGAACCAGTGGTATCAGACCCTGGCACTGCCTGGGACGTAGATGGCACAGAATTGGGCAAAGCAGGTACCGGACCTCTTAGACTCAAGATCAATTCCCCCGTGGATACCGAAATCTTCTCAAACCGGACCTTGGGGAAAGTATGGGCCACCATACTGACCTCCTCACCCAAGTTCGATGGCCCGTCGGCCAATTTATCTGGCAGCTCGTTCGCCGTACCCATACGAACCCCCGAAATCCAGTCGAGATGGTTTAGCTGCGTGGGCAAGATGGTCAAATTCTTGTGCTTTTGGGCAACATGGAACATCGCCATGGACGAGAGCAAGTCCCCGTGGTTCTTGGCCAAGATATTATTGAAATTTACCGGCGGTTCAATGCAATAGGTGTTATATTTGTAGGCCTGGGGCGCTTCTAAGGCGTCGTTGGAGCCGTTGGTGGAATGCGGGGTCGAGTGAGGGTAGGAACTACCGGTATGGACGCTGCTATTGTCATTATTAGGGCTGCTGCTGATGTTGGTGTTGACTTCGGTGGGAAAAGACTTCAAAACCTTCTGGTACAATGGATTATAATTGACATTCTGGTAAACTTTATCGTCAAACGGCCACAACTTCAAGTCGAAGTCCGCCAGGGACCATGTCACGAGCTGATAGTCCTTCCAGTCGTGTTTGGTATCAACGTCGTCGTAGTTTCCGTGGCGGGTTCGCCAAAGAAAATCTTTAATTGGGCCTCCATGTCCTTTGAACGAGTAAACCGGAGCGAAATCCACCACCTGAGTGTCGTTGGAGGCCTCATAGCGGTCGAACGCAGCCTCACAGTTCAATACGTGAATGGAATCCCCACCACCACGCAACGGCATCACTCCACACGATTTCTCGTTGCCGAAGGGGATATTTCTGGCCCGAGCCACGGGGAATCCGGTGTTGATGATCACAGCGGGCTCGATATCGTAGCGGCGGTCGCTGTCAAAGTAATTGAAAGAATTAAAGGACCGTGCCACTGCGGGGGAGGCCAAATCCCAGTATTTGATGGTGTTGTCGTTGGAACAGGTGATGATCTTTTTTAGGCCGTGGCTGAAGTCTATGCCGTTGATCTTGCCTCTATGGGCATCCTCAATCTTCAACACAGGCAAAGCTCCCTTTCTGGTGTCCCAGAGGTAGAACGAGTGGTCGTGGGATGAGGCGATCTCGTAGGGGTTTTCGTGGTTCCATTTTACCTGAGTGGCTCCTGCGCGCCATTCGGCCCACTCCTGGACCGCTTTCCGGGGGCTTCGCATGTCCCAGCTCAATATAAAGGTGTCTATGGAGCAGGTGGCGAGAATCTCGGGGTCGGAGGGGTGGAAATTGATGTCTGTGATGGCCCGGGTGTGCTCGTGCAACACATTGATGATGGAATTGTCGGAGGGACGGGCAAGGTCCCAAAGCAAGGCCTTCTGGTTGGAGGTTGACACACACCACGACGGCTTGGCGAAGCTGTGCGGCGACCACTGCACGTCCGCCACCTCCCACGACGTAATGTGGTGGAGCCATCGAGGAGTGGTGAATGGATCGTCTAGATCGATGATGAATAGTCCTCTGCGGCCGGCCAAAACGGCATCGCGGCCATTGGGCGACAAAGACATGGCACCAATGGCGCCGTCCACTCGTAGCAGGAGGGAATTGCCGAAGGTTTTGGAGTCAAAGGGATCCCTTAACATGGTGAGTGGATTGAAGAGTGCGCGCTCTTATCGGACTGCGCGGTGAGGCTCTGGGGCCCTTTGCGGTGCTGTTCCCCGGCCCAGTAGTGGCGCCTTGGGGCTGGTTATCGCTGCGAGCGTTTCGCGGTCCGTCGCGCGAAGTTTTCGAGACCCTCAACACATCACACTACACCAGCACTACCACCAATACCCCACTAGCACTACATCATGGCCTCCGAAGACAGGGATAACATGGACATCGACGAGCAGCTCGACGACGAAATAGACGACGAATTCAACGACAACAACAACGACGACGGGATAATACATCAAGATAACGGCACCGCCAATGGCACCACCGCCGACGAGTCCGGGGTCAACATCCAGATCTCCGACTTGCCGGAGCTAGCCAGAAAAGACAAAACCCTCAAGGAGGTGCTCGACTTGATGGATGGCGACTACGCTCCGGTTATTCCCGATACCATCACCGACTACTATTTGGCCAAAAACGGGTTTGAGACCTCGGACGTCAAGATTAAGAGATTGTTGGCGTTAGCCACCCAGAAGTTCATCTCCGACGTCGCTCAAGATGCTTACGAATATTCTCGGATCAGAAATACCTCGGCGGTTTACAATTCGTCCAATCCTCAGGTGAGAGCCAAGCAGTTGTTACAGGGCCAACAGTACGCCAACCAGCAGCAGATCACAGGGGTGGCCAATAACAGCGTCGACGGAGAGTTGCCTCAGCAGCACTCGTCCAGCAACCAAGGCAATCTGCAAGGAAAGATCGTGTTAACCATGGAAGATTTGAGCAGCGCCTTGACGGAGTACGGGTTGAACACCTCGAGGCCGGAGTTCTACCGATAGTGTATAGTCGATATATTGCTTTGCGAACGAATCTCGATCGGGGAAAAAACCAGGTGGGGGACTTGAAACCATAAGGGGAAAGTGCGGGGTGGGGCTTAAACCATTTCTGACCACCACCCTTCCGTTTGCAGCAAAATCCCCGCCAAACGGTTCTTACTGCTAATGCCGCTCCTCTAATCACCCCATATCATCGCCCCCGTTCTCAGGTTAACCCCTCATTCCGCAGACGCGGAATTACCTCATTGAGAACTGTGGAGTATATAAGCCTTCGTCCACCCACTAATTTTTCATAATGACTATCAATACCGAAACCTACACCCTAAACACTGGAGCTACTATCCCTAAGGTGGGATTTGGTGCCATGAGAGTTCCCACAGAAGGCGTGGCCCACGCATTGAAGCTGGGCTACAGACATTTAGATACGGCCTATATCTACGCTAATGGTCAAAACGAACTCGACGTAGGTAAGGCCATTGCCCAATCGGGACTCAAGAGAGAGGAGATCTTCGTCGTGACCAAATTGTGGAACACCCATCACAAGAATGCCGAAAAGGCCTTAGACGAGTCCTTGGAGAGACTTGGTTTGGATTATGTGGACAGCTACCTTATTCATTGGCCATTCAGTCAGGACCCTAACGACGACACCAAAGTGTATGACGACTGGAACTTTGTCGATACCTATAAGGAGCTTGTGAGAATCTTTCACGAGACCAACAAGGTCAAGTCGATCGGAGTGTCCAATTTCACCATTGAGAACCTCGAGACTTTGAGGAAACACCCACAAATCGATGTCGTACCTGTCATAAACCAGATCGAATTGCATCCGCTTTTGAAACAGGAGGAGCTTTTGGCCTACTTGAAAAAAAACGGGATTTTGCCCCAAGCCTATTGTCCTTTGGGTGGCCAGGGGGCGTTTTTGACGGAGTTCGAGGAGATTAAAGCTGTAGCAGAGAAACACAAGGTAAGTCCGGGCCAGATTCTCCTCTCGTGGGGCGTCCAAAAGGAAGCCAGCGTTATTCCAAGAAGTTCCAAGAACGACAGAATTGAGGCCAACATCAACACCGTTACACTCGATGCCGACGATATCCAGGTGCTTGACCAGCTTGAGCAAAAACATGGGACAAAACGGGTCAATCAGGATTATTTCACCAAAGTTCACCGTCAATAGACGTTCTTGACATCTCTTGCCATAGCACTGCTTTTTGCGGCATTTTCCGGCATTGTAGCGTGGAAAATGATTCTTAACTTCTACAATCACCACTCTCTTTTACTCTTACTCAACATCGCGCCGGGCCCTGTGCGAGATCCCTCGCCACCTGCCGCCACCCAACGCCACAGTCGCACCTATCGCCCCACCGGCACCGCACCCCGGCATTGTCGCACCGTCCCGCTGCAACCCCCCTCCTCTTTCTGCGCACAGGCGATAAATTCAGATATCTATCCCTAGACACACAGGGTTATTATTTACATCCACTCGACAGACTTACTTGTGTTGATTCAACTACAGCATCCCACACAGACGAAGTTATTAGTGGCACAAGATGGTCAAGCCAAAGAAAACTTCCAAAACTGCTTCCCAATCAGTTGACGGCGCTATGGTTGATTCGGATGATTTTCCCCATAGTGTCGGTTATTCGGGCCCTGGGACCGGTGGAGGTAGGAGACGAAGCCAAAGAGAACAATATGGGATTTCTGAAGCTAGGGATGACGATATGGACGTCAGCGATGAAGATATCGCAATCGAAGCTGGTGGCAATGCCTTTGAAACCGAAGAAAATGACCATTTCGAGGTTGCAGAGATGGACTCCGACGAGGATGACGATGAAGATGACGAGGGCGAAGAAGACGACGCTGACGCTGATGAAGACGACGAAGACGACGAAGACGATGAAGAAATTGATCCGCATGATTTTATCGGCAGACTCCTTCAATCCCGAATCAGGAATGGTGGCGGTGATTCTGGGGACAGAGCAAATGGCGCCGAATTTTTACGGGCATTTGGATCGTTTGCCAATGCTGGTGGTGAAGACGGCGAAAGACAGCAATCCTTCTCCGATGTCGTCCAACGATTAATGAGTAGTGGAGCAGGCGGCATTATCTCGAATATGGGTAGCAATACGAGCGAAATGGACGGGCTCATCGAAAACCTCACCCAAAGAGGAGATACATACATCATTTTGGAAACATTGAATGAGTTGTCAGAGAGATTGTTGATGATGAATGGTATAACAGCGGAAAGAATAATACCCTCGAACAGACTCGCTGGTGCATTGGTCGACATCATGAATGATCCAGGATTAGCTGAAGAATTGGAGTTACAACTAGTTACATGTCGTTGTCTATACAACTTTCTCGAGGTCAACCAAGATTTCATCCATGATGTCATCAATAATGATGCCATTGAGACTCTTTGTAAGAAATTGAGTGAAATTTCGTATATTGATTTGACGGAACAGGCATTACAAACATTGGAGATGATATCTCGAGATCCTATTTCACATAGCCAAATCATTGAAAACGGCGGTTTGACTGCTTGCTTGCAGTATTTGGATTTCTTAACCGTGCATTCTCAGAGAAAATGCTTGACCATTGTGGCAAACGCATGCATTAACATCGTGTATGACAATTTTCAGATGGTCAACGATGTATTTGAAAACATCTCCAATGTGGTTAAGAATCACACCGATTCCGTGGTAATCGAGCACGGCTGGTTGTCCATATCTCGTATCATTCAAAGCTTCAAGAGTTATCCGGATTTACTCGAGAAGATATTCTTGAACCGGGCCGAGTTGTTAAACGAAATGGTTCAGACAATTATCATCAGTTCGAATAAGAATGCCGATAACAAGAATTCCTCCAAAGTTCCAGTCAATTTCAGCTCTTGCATTAGCTTAATTAAGTCATTGATCATATTATCCAGCACCAGTGTAAATATATCCGCTTTATTACTTGATGACATTTCCATAGGTGCAAGCATCATAAAATCCATCAATAGATATAAGAAACCCGCTAACGGACCTACAAACAGCTCGTCGCTTTCTTCCTCAGCTGACCCTGGTTCACAGCAGGAACAAATCTCGATTGAGGCAATTATGGCAGCTCCCAATGAGTTGCTTTCACAATTCCTTGCTTTAATTGGATACCTATTGCCGATATCTTATTCTCCCCAAGAGACCCCATTTTTGAAGAATTCACACGAGCAGCTGAGCGAGAGAGCTGAAATCAACGAAAAGAGAATTGAGCTATATAGTGAAGTCACTCAAGAGTCATATTTGCGGTTCGTCACTGACATTTGGCCATTCTTGATCAATTCGTTCCAAGCTTCAATGGATTTCGAGGTGAGGAGGAAAGTGTTAATTAATGTTTTTCGAATAGTGAAATTCTACAATACCATTGAAGATCTTAAAAAGATAAAAAATATTGAGCTAATATCCAACCTACTAGCATCCATAGTCAACCAGAACAAACAGGGGATTTTCAAAGATTTTGAAGCCGCAAAAGATGATTTGTCGGTGAGCGACGGGGACGATCACCCTCAGCTGGAGAAGAAGGATAGTTCCAGTAAGTTGAATGCTAATGTCTCATTACTAAGTAGCTCCCTCATCACTTTGAACTTGATAAGACTGGGTGGAAAGTATTTCGTTGATGCTTTCGAGAAGGAAGGACTTATAAAGGATATCTTACTCATATGCAAGAGGTTGAAATCTGTTGGTTTAACGGATGATTCTAATGATGACTACGAAACGGCTCGTCCATATACTTCCTCATACAATAACCGCTTCACTGACATGGAGTTTTCCAAAGCGTATGAATACAAGCTTTCGAGTAAAAGAATCTACAATAAATTGCTTCATGTCACCTGTGAAATTGAGGAAGCCTATAATGAACTTAAACAACTCGGCGACACATTGTCTTCGTCAATCACCGCCAAACTCTTGGAGGAGATCAAACAGAGATTGTTAGAAGAAAACGAGTGGCAGGATCAACACTGGGACAACATCTGGGATAAATTCAAAACCACACTTGACCACAATGTTTCCAGTTTTGAACTCATATCTTCCGGATTGATCGAATTGTTGACCAATTTATTCAGTTCACCGTTGGGGTTGGAAACGAGCGTCTGCTACAAGTCATTCATGCAAAGGTTCTTCACAAGGGCCAGGGATGAAGAATCATTGTCACCCGCGGGTGTTTTGGTGGAGAAGCTTCAAGAAGCGTTGACTAGAACAGAGTCTTTTGAAATCTTATCTGCTGGGGGTAATTCTGGTAACATGTCGAGATTTGCTTCTGTGTATCACGACAATTCTCAAACAGCAGGCATGGCCAAGCAAATAAAATTAAGGCTAGCAGCTGAAAATGCTGAAAGTTCCCCTATGCCTGCCCCAATGCAAAACATGGTGCTTTCGGTGCACGCAATAGCCACTTTCTCTTCCATTGATACATTCTTGAAACAAAGATTGAATATTTTTGAAAGGTTATCAGGGTTGAGAGATGATCATGGTGATGAAGAAAGTATGATCGAAGACGATAACGAAGAGGAAGATCTAATGGAAATAAATGAAAGATCAAATGACAAATCTGCACCCAAGGCCTACCATGTAGAATTTTTGATCAATGGCGAGGTCATTCCCAATGAAACTACCATTTATGGGGCCATCTACAGATCTTTGCAAACCGAGCCTGACGAAATGGTTGATCCCTCGAAGGTTTGGAATACTGTTCATGAAGTCACTTTCCGTGAATGTGAGACTGTCGTCGACGATAATGACCCACAATTACTATATGCTTCAGATAATGATGACAGGGAACTCGAAAACTATGATGATGCTACTATTGGTATATTGAAATTGCTCAAAATCTTATTTGAAATGAACAACTATGCGCCTAGCTTGTCATTAACGACCCTACCTAAGGAAAAATTCATGAACTGGAAACTCTCAGTCAAATTGAATCGACAACTTGAAGAACCTTTGGTTGTCGCAAGTGGAACATTGCCGGGATGGGCCATCCATATCACTCGCCAATTCCCGTTCATGTTTCCCCTCGATACGAGAATGTTTTTCCTTCAATCGACATCGTTCGGATATTCCAGGTTGATACATCAATGGCAGATCAGAACCAATGAAGACAACGAGAGCAGCAATAACGGACAAAGACCACAATTGGGTAGGCCCTCCAGACATAAAGTTAGGATTTCTCGAAACCAAATGCTTCAATGTGCCATCAAAGTGTTGGGTTTATACGGATCCACGCCAGGGGTTTTGGAAATCGAATATTTCGACGAGGTTGGGTCCGGTTTAGGCCCAACATTGGAATTCTATTCGTTGGTTTCTAAAGAGTTTTCCAAGAGAAAGTTGAAATTGTGGCGAGATGACAGTCCCAAGGACAACGAGGATGATTTCGTTCATAATTCGACAGGTTTATTCCCTAGTCCTTTGAGTCAAAGCCAGTTGTCCACAGAAAATGGTAAAAAGACATTGTTTCTATACTCCATGTTGGGCAAGTTTATCGCTAGAGCCTCACTAGATTCTAGGATTATTGACTTCAAATTCAACCCATTGTTCCTAAAGCTTGTACAAATTTTCAATAATGAAAACCCCACAAAGGAACTAAAGAAAATCACCAACCTAGCATGTCTTCGGCTTGTTGATCCTTATTTGGCCGATTCAATGGATCACCTAATGCGATATGTGGAACTCTATCCCAAAACCAACAAGATTTTAAGGGACGAAATAGTGATTGATAATTGTACATTGGAAGATTTGTCGTTGACGTTCCAGTTACCAGGATTCCCCGAGTACGAATTGATCGAAAACGGCGAAAACGTTCTTCTCAATTCCACAAATATTGAGGAGTATATTAACAAGGTGATCGAAGCTACAATTTATCGAGGGGTGATTTCACAGACTAAAGCATTCATGGAAGGGTTCTCCCGTGTGTTCCCGATAAGCTCTCTAGTGGTTTTCTCGCCCGAAGAGTTGGCAGATTTGTTTGGAAATGCAACAGAGGACTGGTCATTTTCCACCATTTACTCCTCAATAAACGCCAACCACGGCTATAACAAGGATTCAGATGCCATCAAAACCTTGGTGGGAATTTTAGTTGATTTTGACAATATTCAAAAGCGGTCCTTCTTGCAATTCTTAACTGGGGCCCCCAAATTACCTATAGGTGGATTCAAGAGTTTGAAGCCCGAATTGACGGTGGTTCGAAAATATGCCGAAGGCCACCTTAAAGATGATGACTATTTGCCCAGTGTCATGACCTGCGCTAATTATCTTAAATTACCAGACTACAGCAGTGAAGAGGTTATGAAGAAGAGATTATTACAAGCTGTAAATGAAGGTGCCGGTGCATTTTTGTTGTCCTAATATAAATTAGTTATGAGCTCAAAATACTTGCTCTCCAGGGCCGATTCAAGTCTATTCTGCCTCAAGAAAACCAGGCTAGTGTACCGTATACCAGTATCAGTCCCCTCCACTATGTCATTCTCAAATACAGTAGTCTATGGCACTCTGTAGTAGTGAAGTCGCGCATCCGCACAAATCTCCAATCATACATGTCTCAATCAGTCAAATTAGACAGTTTAGTCTCATCATTGGTGAGCACAGCACCTCCAGGAGAGTTGCAAGGTGTCAAAAAAGACTTGGTTGCGATCCTTCCAGACGAAGAGAGATTAATCAGCTCGTCAATTGAGGATTATATCGACAAAAAAGGGGGCATATTCTCCGGGGACTATATAGCATCCAGCTTGAATAAATTGCCAGGATCCACCAAATACATTGACTTCATCGGTAAGAAGATCTTCAACATTGATTTGAACAGCCAAAAGGCCATCGACTTCGAGTCGTACTCTCCGGAGCAGTCGTATCCTTCGTATTACGACGAGTTAGTTGATTTGTTGAGCCAGTACGGTCAAGACCATTATCCTTCAAACTATGCCTACACGGTCATTCCCAACGGCGAAGACTTACACATCGTTATCATCGGCCAAAAATTGAACAATGAAAACTACTACACCGGCCAATGGAACTCCATCTACACGGTTCAAAACAATAAGATATCGGGAAATATCAACGTCAATATCCACTATTATGAGGACGGTAACGTTCGTTTGAACTACGACGAGGCCACCGAAGATACGGTATCTGCTTCGGCCAAGAATATCATAAATTACATCAACAACACTGAAAACAAGTTGACTTTGAAGATTGTGGATAATTTCAACGAGTTGAACATCAGGTATTTCAAGAACTTGAGAAGATTGTTGCCCGTGACAAGAGCCAAGATCAACTGGGGAAATGCTATCGGAAACTATAGGTTAGGATCCGATGTAGTTAACAAGCAGTAGAGAGTCATTATATATTATGATAATCCAGAATATCGTTTAGGTCGTCCTGGCCCACCGGTCTCCCAACGCCAATATGACCTCGTATCTCTCCACGTGGTCCTATATCCCCATGGCGCCCTTGTTGCACCCATTGTCGCAGATTGTACTCTCATTCAAGCTTGATCCACACTCTTCCATCAATAAAACACCCAGCGCCTCTCTTCTCATCTCAATTTATACAACATCCAAATCACAACAAACGCCAACAATACCAACCCCACTATCCTCGTAAGGCTCTGGTTTCTGTTCATGACCGTCCTTAACTCACCGCTGGTGCGCTTCACTGAGAACATTAACCTCCCGAAGCCATCGTTCAAATTGTCCAAGAGCAGATTCTCTTGTTGCACATTGCCATTTATGTCGTCAACAGTGGTTCGAAACTGACGCAACGTCGATGCCAACTCATCAAACCGTTCATTATTCTGATTTTCTCTGTGGCCATACAAGTTATCGGTCATAATAAAGTCGCGAATTTATTTTGTGTTATATGGACTATATAGTGAGCAGCTCTAATTGATGAACATAATTCCCAAGGGCTATGGGAGGTTATCTACTGACGGAAAGTTGTTGACATTCAGATACAGTGGCCCATTACTAGGAGGTCGGTTATTGGGAGGCTGGTGGGGGGACTGATAGGGAGACTGGGGATAGTAATTTTGCAGCACAGACTGACGGGGGGACAGTGGGGGCGGCGATTGGTAACGGTGCATCGGAGATTGAGGCTGCGCCGTACGTTGGGAGCCATATTGTTGAAAAGGCGACTGAGGCTGTGAGTGAGGTGGATTTTGTGACTGGGGCTGTGATTGGGGTGGGTTTTGCGACAGACGGGGGTAGTTGAGGGGCTGGGAAGCGCGATTCTGGGGTGGTGGCTGATAATAGTTTTGGGTTTCGTTGCCGAATCCATTGCTGGTGGGCTGCATTGGCAAGGGATTTTCCGCAGAACTAGGATAGGGAGCCAAGCTATTGTTGAAGCCGTTGTTGCTGGGGTTTATCCTCTGATTGATCAGATTTTCCATCAACTCGTTGTAAAATTTCACCTGGCCATTCAATTGGGAGTTCAATGACAGTAGTTCTTCCTTTCTTACACCGTATTTCTCGATAAACTTTGCCAAAGAAGGCCGCAATGGTAATAATTGGTCGTACAATTGATTAACCTCGTTCTCATCAACGGCATCGGGGTTGGGATCGGACAATAATGATAGTAACCTATCGATTTTCTTCAGCTCAATCGAAAGAATGTTATTTTCCACGGCCAACTCTTGTCTTATTTCCTGCTCCGACTTATTCACGATGGGTGTAACATAATTCAAAGGGAAAATTCCAGTCTTTCCGTTAGGCATCGACCCTCTCCACCAGTCTCTGTATACTGATTCTATGACGGTGATTACATCTCCCTTACGGAACGAGAGCTCATCGGGTTCGTAGGAGATTAAATCATACAAAGCTCTGACTTTTGAGACTGTTGCAATGGTTTTCTCCTCGGGCTCCTCAAGCTCCGGGGTATTTTTGGTATCAGGTAATGGTTTATCGTTCAAATATGCTTTTTTCACCAGCTGCTCCCGCTCGTATTCCTGCAATGACAACTTCAACACTCTCTGCAAGTCTTCCTCCTCTTTGTGCTTGTCCAGTCGACTCATTTCTCGTTTATCGGGTTTTGTGGGGCCATTCATGTCCGACTGGCTGGACACATACTGTTTGTAGTCACTAAGTAAGATTCTATAGGCGTCCTTCATGGGTTTCAAGGAAGGGTCGCTTTCAAAAGACCCATTCAACTGTTTTATTACATCAGCAATCTGATATTTGACGGTCTTATGGAGCTTTCGGTCGCCAAGCCTCTTCAACAAGCAGTCCTGTAAGAAACTCTTGGTAGCTATCTCCTGTTTCATCCTTGATCCGCAGTTCTCGGCAATGGCCACAATCAATGATAATGTCCTCAATATAACATTAGCGTCTTTAGTGTTTAAGCGAAGGGTGATGTATTTAATGGCTTGCTTTGTGGCTTCTTCGGGATTAGACGATATGTAATCGCATACTTCGAGATTATATTGCCAATTGTCAGCACTTAAGGTCTCATCCGTTGCTTTAGCGATCAATCGCTCCAAAGTGTTAGTCGTTGGTGATTTAAACATAGTAACCCCTAACAGAAAAAGAGTGCGCCATCGATAAGCCCAAAAAGAAAAACTGTGATGGTGGGAAGTGGGGCTTGTGGCGCACTTAGGGGCGATAGTAGGTGTCGTGGTGGCGAAAAAAGGGGATAAATCGGGTTTTGACGCAGTTGAGGACATTCTAGCTCCGAATTAAGGGTTGTAGGACGTTTTCCATCAGAGAGGAGACATTTCAAGGTATAGACGGAGATCCATAGCTTCGGGACGAAAAGAGATCAAAAGAGTCAAAAAAGCTTCTCAAAGGCAATCAAAACAGAAAAGCCTCAATAAAACTGACCCAGCACTTCGCCCGAGTTCAGTTGAAAGACCTCTTTCGCCGTAAAGACCTCTTTTGACGCAGGGAAATTCACCACTTCGTGTATTGGCTTCGTAAACAACGTATCTCAACCCAAGTGTATAATTATACTGCATATTTTACAAACCTTCACCAAGGTCATCTATTAGGGTTCATCACATCAACCGTTAGAACCAGGTGATTTCAGGTTAAACTACACAAAAAACGACCCCCCGGTTTGCTCACGATGAGCTTCGATCATATCCCCGTCTTCTAAGTCCAAATCCTCAGCGGTATTTTCTGGTTGCACTCTGGTACCGTCCACCAAGAATCTCATGTTGGCCATTGGTTTACCGACCCTTTTGCAGAAAGCATCCATTAACCTCTTCAAAGGAGTGGTTTTCTTGATTTTGAAGAAAATTTCAGCAGTTCCATCACTGACTTTGATGTTGATGTGGGTTTCAGCTCCCTCTTCTTTTGGTTCAGCAGACATGTTGTTTGGAAATATTCTGAGGTTTGGAAAGTGCGAGTTGTTGACATTGACGAGGACACGACTGGTGATGATAAGCACGCTAGGGCGGGGAGAAGCCTGGGAGGGGCGAAAAAGTATAGTGCAAGAAAGATATAGTTGAATGAGGTGTTAGATAAAGGCGGTTATGGCCGGGTCATGCCATCTGAGATTTAGACTGATTATCTTTTACGGTAGTTCCCCACTTGACATGTTCAGCTCGAGGTCCCTGCTCCACAAACGACCCAACAGCCGACCCCCTGACTGTTCTAGCCGACTACCACTGGAGATTCTAGCCACTCGCCAAATTATCCTCCATATTTGCCCCATTTGAAAAATCTGTTTCAGATTTGTTTCAGGTTGCAGATCTTCCCTCATTTATAAAGCACCACAATCTCCTCCAAAGCCGTTTTCTTCCCCCACTGAGATTCTTATGAAGATGGGGGAGACAGCGAATTACCTCAATTTCAAAGAGCAGTTGATCCAAGTGGCATTTAACTTTTACACGGTGTTTCTAGTTTTGATCGTGATCAAGATATTCCTCTTCAAGACATCGCTTTTAAGATCACTAAGCGATGTAAATGACTATGCCTTAGCTTCAATCGACCAAATCAACGAGTACAACGAAAAGGTGAACAATATACCTCACGAATACTCGATATTCATCAACCAAATGGTGCAAAGAAGTATCTTCCAATTGAAGAGCCAGTCGCTTTATTTGATAATATTTGCCATAAATATCATCATAGGAGTGGTGAAATTTACGATCCAAGTGTTTTTGGGCACTTTTATTTGTCTTTTTGACGGTCTAGTGGACGGATTTGTAGATTTTGCACTCGATTTGGTGGAGGACATTTTGAAGGCCACCAATATGATAATTCAAGCGTCCACCAAAATCATCTCCTCCAGCCTAGAAGGCTTGAGTAAAGTGATTTCTGGTATACTGTTGGGCGTCAACCTGGTGTCCAACTTCTTCAGCAACGAAAACGCCATAAACTCCACCAATCTCGTCAATGACATAAGCGGTGCGGCTGATGTGTTGAACAACTTTTCGCTTCCCAGCTCTATTTATAGCACCATCGATGGCTTGAAGGACAAGGTCCCCAGCTTCGAAGACATCGAAGATGACGCAATTGACAAGTTGAAGGCACCGTTGGTCGATCTCATCACGAGCTTCAACCAGCTGGATTTGTTTCAGCCAACCAACTATTCAAATATTAGTGTTCCGGCAACTCGTTACACAAAGGTCTCGGATAAAGAGGTGCTAGAATTCTTTGCCGAGTCCGAAAGGGCTATAAATAGGGGTTTTATCATCATAGTGGTGGTACTAGCAATACTAAGTGTCTCCTCGATCATTGTTCTAGCATGCCGAGAGTACTTTTCGTGGAAAAGAAAGTATCGGTTCTACCTTGACTTGGGAGGCTCCAGTTTTGATGATTTCAGGTTTTTGAACCTTCTAAATGTCTATTCCAACAACACCACTTATTACAGTAAGAAGATTTTTCACCTCAGTGATAAACACATTTGGCTAATCAGTTTCTTCAGTTCAAACCATTCATTGGCATTATTGGGCCTTTCGCTCGCCGGTTTCGGGACAGTGTTGCTTCAATATTGTCTTTTGAGGATCTTTAAAAGCCGCTTGAGTGAATTCCCGACCTCAAGTATCGCTTCCGGTATCGCTACGAGTATGACAAAAAACACTGATATTTTCATCAGGAGCACCAATGACTTCATTAACAACGAACAAAATTCATTGAACACAGAGTTGTTTGGGAGTATAAAAAACATCTCCGGTACCTTCAGTGACGCCATTAACGATTTTGTGTATGTTTTGAACGAAACCTTGATAGAACCCTTTAATGATACTCCTTTTGCAGCCGCAGTAAACACCATCGTCTACTGCGTCATTACGAGGAAGCTCATTATGGTGGAACAAGGCTTGGAGTGGATTGAAAATAGCCTCTTCATCACCATACCACCACTCAACTCCGATTTCGAACAGGACTTTAACAAATTGATGAGCAAACAAACTTCTAATCCTTCAATAGATTTGCAGCCATTCTTGAAGAAGTGGCAAAATTTTTACAAGGAGTCCATAATCACAGAATTGTGCATATGTGGAGCATTGTTGGGATTGTGGTTAGTACAACTCATGGTAGGAATTGGCTATTACTACCGCAAGAATTCCAAACAAGTGATCATTAGCAAGCCACGGTCGCTTACGACTCTAGAGAAAAATCAGTATGGATACCCGTTCGATGATCCGAGAGGAGCAGCAGATAGTATATGATTTATGTATTCTAAAGTATTCTAATTCTTCTTTTGAGAAGACTTTTTGGTGACAGGTTTCTTCCAGTAGTATTGCTTGTGGGTTCTTCTGCAGGACCTGAGACCTCCATGGCCTTTTATAGAGCTGACCAATTGAGGTCTTTCAGGGTCGTCGTCATTTTCGGGTAAATAGTAAACCTCCCTCTCTAATGGTTTACCTGCAGCATCCTTACCCTGTCTGTTGATGGTTCCCACTTGTTTGAGGCTATCCAAGATGGTGAAAAGCTGATTGTCGCTTAAATCATTGATAACGCTACTAATGGTCCTCAAAATGGATAACGGCGTCGATGATAATCTTGAGAACGCTAAATGATTAATAAGAACATTATTCACTTCTTGCAAATTGTCAATTTCGTCAAGGTTAGCTGGTTCCTCAGGTTCAACACTTTGCTGCTTCACAAATTTTTCGGGATGAGAGGCCGGTGGGGACGTTGATGATCGTGATTTAGTATCCTTTCTCTTTTTCAATGGTGGCTCGTTCTCTTTGTTACTCGTAACGTCAGATCCGGCTGCACCAGACTCTTCATTGGCCGATGGTTCATGTGGTGCTTCAATTTTGAAATTCACCCTTGCTTTGTTGCTTTCATTAGTTCTATCCCGCAAGGGTATTCTTACCTGTTTGATCGGAGTGGGATCCTCCGACGTTATCTTGAAATTACTCTTTGTAGGTGTGTTAGGGTGAAAATTTATGGACTTGACCGGCGTTTTATTCTTTATCATGGGTAACTCGTCCTCGGTCAATTCATCCTCATCTCCTGGATTGACAATGATAATGTTGTTTTTGATTTGAATGACTAAATTATGATATTTTTTGACAACGAATCTTTCTTTCTGATGTACTAAGAATTCTGTGTGGTTTGGACTGATTTTGATGGACTCTGAAACAATCTTGGTCGTTTTAGAATTGACCTCGACCAATCTATAAATATTTTCCCCGACTTTCAACACCTCACAGCTCTTAGGAATGGTGATTCCGAATCCGTTTTGTCCCAAACATTCAATTTTCAACAACTCCCCCATATTTTCGATTCTGATATGGGCTCTTGATATGGTCTTATCGCTGGATTTGATGCAGACATCACTATTCTTCGCCGATCTTCCCAAAGTGATGATAGGTCTATTCAACGGAACCTTAATGATCTTTAGATTGGAATTGATGGGAAATGATGGTCTATCAACGTTAAATTCTATTTTAACCGGTCTAATCTGCTTGAGCATTTCATTGGTGGCTCCGGTGTTTTCATAACTTTCGTCGTCGTTATCGCTTCCATAGTGAGGCGACGACGACCTGCCAATGTTGGATGAAGGATGAGGAGTGGGATATTGTACTTGAGTTCTCCCTCTTTCCTTGAACGGATCGTGGTTTTGGTACTTCAGTTTAGGTTTCACGTCACTATCTCTAAGAGGAGATGATGGTGGAAATTGGGTGGACATGTTTTGAAACACTCAGTTAAAATATAAGTTTCAAGCAATGACCAAAGATGTTTTTGAATCAGATGTTTCAAAAGGAAATAGTATTTAGGTCACACACATATGCTTTGTTTATATTCTACACGGTATCTGATTTTGCAGCCATGTTTCGCGTTTGTTAGTAGATATTGTCGCGTGTTGTCGCGCACTGGAGAACGTCCCGTGATTTAAAGGGCTGCGACCCTCATTTATCTGTGACCGCTGGCAGCGATTTTCGTCGTGCACCTGTCCGATATTGATGAAATGTTTTACCTGAAAAGTGAGAAGAATTTTTTTTCAACTAACTAATTAGATAGATAATCATGAGTAGTATGTAACTTGAATCTTACGATATTATATGAGAATCTAGATATCCCATTATCTAGTTATCCCGTATATGAGACATTGTTGAAGTCTGGATGTTCAAACGATCCCAAATGGCTGTATTACAATCGAGTGAAATATTTTCAAGACGACTTTAAACTATACATAATTGACAGCGATGACACGGCATGAAGAAACCAAGGGCAACACGAGCTCTTTCATATTCAGTTTCCACATAAATCGTTTGTCATCAGCATCAAATGGACACCAAACATCGACGATATCTCAAGTTCTCCCCTGAGCAATTACTAACTAATTCTATAGAAGGTACTCCATCTTTAGGTAAAAGACACAACAAATCCCACACCTTGTGTAACAGATGTGGTAAAAGATCATACCATGTCCAAAAGAAGACCTGTGCTTCATGTGGTTACCCAGCTGCCAAATTGAGATCTCACAACTGGGCTTTGAAAGCTAAAAGAAGAAGAACTACTGGATCCGGTAGAATGTCTTATTTAAAACATGTTTCAAGAAGATTCAAAAATGGTTTCCAAACTCAATAAACTATGTAAACCTTTTTAATTATTAATGTAAATTTAAAACATTTTATTGAGTTACGTACATAAAAATAATATACACATATTATTAGAGAGCAGCTTATTATATTGAATCTACCTACACTTATATGTCAACTTCCATTTCATCATACCTTATATCCCCATTGATGTTCAAGTATAAGTTGTCTGCTGATTCCGTATTGATGACTTTACCCAATATTTCTCGGGATAATTCGATGGTTTCGCTATTATACGGGTATTCCAATCCGTTGGGAAACTCCATCTCTGCTTCAATTATGTCTTCGATCTTATCGCCACTCCCTAGATGGTATATTTCTCTTGCAGTCTGTTCAATGGTTCCATTGAAGACTCCAGCAGTAAATTTTCTCGATCTCAAGTTCCGAAGTAGCTTGTTGCTTGCATTTATGAGGTTTTCTGACCCGAATGCAATTTTCAGGAGTATTATCACCAATTCCACCAACGTGTCTGAATAAATAATCAAACCTACTTCGGTTTCAACTTTAAACAAATAGTTTAAAATCTTTATTATGTTGGAGATGATGGTAATTCTAAAACCTATAGTTTTGGATCGAGGCGATTTTCTTACGCCATTTTGCTGGGCCATCAATATCTTCACTAGAATCTTCACCGTATCTTTGTTCTTCAAGACTTCCAAGTTCATGGTATTGATTATATAATTATCGATCACTCTGATTATTTCAAGTTGCAATTGCATTGAATGCACTGCGTGATTATAGCTGATTTTATAGTCTGATACAGTCTCCTTGTAGTTTATGATAGGACCCGGTTTGAAGATGATGGAGTTATTCAACTTATCACACGTTAAGGGTATTATCATATCGAATTTCTTCAAATCCTGGTTATTTCCTATTATCCTGTTCAATCCGAAGAACTTGAACTCCTCTTTTACAGGAACATCTATCGAGCACAATTTAAACAACAACTGACATAGTTTGGTAGTTAATACCTGCTCACCTCCATTGTTCTTATCGTGCAAAAGGTAGCCTACGATACTGATTAAGTTGAACAAGATGTTGATTTGCAAAGAATTCTGATCTCTCTCGATGTTATTTGGAATAAAAACCTCAAGCAATCTTTTGACTCCTTGCAACTCGTACAATTCCACTCCCAACCTGGAATCCTCTTTATTGAGCACAGTGAAGCTCATCAAAATCTCAATTATGTCCATAGCACAGATGACGATGAACTTTTGAAGTAATCGATCCTGGATTGTAAGATTTATGTTCATATCGATCATTTCTTCGGTATTGAAATTATAGGAGAAGTTTCTGACTATTTTCAGGAGTTTTCCTGTTAGTAATGATATGATTTGATTACTGGTAGCTAGTGGTTTGAACTGCAAAGTCCCATGTATCAAAGATAACAAGAAAGGTATCGATAATGTGAAATTGAGTTCGATTAGTCTTTCAATCAACTTTATCATTAGGACCAAAAAGCTTTTGAACAAGACGTCTAGTCTCAGTTCCTTCTGTAGTATGAGAAACTCCAAAATCAAACCCGATAAGGGCGACTTGGCAGTAAATTTGAAGTCATCAATGATAATCTCCTTGTCAACGCATATTTTGCTCAAGTAATTCATCGTCGTCCTCTTACTGCCGTTGATTCTGAGTCTCCACAAATGGTCGATCAATAGCGAAGTCTCGTTGTGTATTTTGATGATCTTTTGCGTGGTGGGCTCGGGTTTGAACACCATTTGCAGCTCTGCCAGAGTGGTTCCAGTCCCATTTATCCTCCGTTTCTTGCTTGAAGCTCGTACCTCGTTCTCCAAAAACACTTTTTGATCTTCCAAGCTCTGAATCTTGCCCTTTAGAGCCTTGATCTGGTCTTCCATCGACAATCTGCTGTTGTTGTACTCCTCCTGTATTCTTACGATCTCTTGATGGTTTTGAGTCTTGGATTGTTGCAATTGACTTTTTAAGATAGCAACCTCCCCATCTGCCTGATACAACTTATTCCGAACCTCTTCAGGCACTTCGGTATAGTCAATTGTAGACGTTCCCGTGGCAGAGGTGTCTGGATGCATATCACTCTTACTGCCAGCAGTAGTCGTGGTATCGTTCTGGACCTCAGAGCCTTGTACAGTCGAAACTTTCAAGAATTCCTCATCGTCGTCTGAAAACTCAAAGTCAGATATCCCCATGGTGTATGGTCTCCAGCTTATAGGATCTGGTGCGGTGCAGTTGATCGCGAACCCTATCAATCGCATCGCACGACTAAATTTTCAATCTCATCAGTTGAAAAATTTGTTAGTTGATTGTATTGGTACACTAGAGGTTTGACCAACAGATCATAGATTCGCAGAGGCAAGCAGGTATACATAACACACAAGAATGTCAGAAACAAACGGGAAAACGGATACCAAGCCAGTCAAATCTTCAGTACCCCCAGCTTCTTTAATTCCAGTGCAACCAACGGCTTTAACTTCTAAAGACAAAGACACCAAGAGATTGATTGTAGTTTTATCTCAAGCATGTTTAGAAACACATAAGGTCAGCTCAGGAGGCTCTGGCGATAAGTACGCCTTGTTGAACTGTGATGATCACCAAGGATTGTTGAAAAAAATGGGTAGAGACATTGCTGAAGCTAGACCAGACATCACTCATCAATGTTTGTTGACATTGTTGGATTCGCCAATAAACAAGGCGGGAAAATTACAGGTTTATATTCAGACCGCCCGAGGAGTGCTAATCGAAGTCAACCCTTCGGTCAGAATCCCCAGAACCTTCAAGAGATTCAGTGGTTTAATGGTTCAATTGTTGCATAAATTGAGCATAAGATCGGTGAACTCCGAGGAAAAGTTGTTGAAAGTCATTAAAAACCCAATCACTGATCACTTGCCCACCAAATGCAGAAAGATCACCCTATCCTTTGACGCAGAGATCAAAAGAGTGCAAGATTACGTCGAGACATTAGATGACGAGGAAAGTATCTGTGTGTTTGTGGGTGCGATGGCTAGAGGGAAGGACAATTTTGCGGATGAGTTTGTTGACGAGAAGATCGGGCTTTCCAACTTCCCATTATCAGCGTCGGTTGCTTGTTCGAAATTCTGCCATGGTTGCGAAGACGTTTGGGGAATCTACTGATCCTTCGCTAGACACTTCGATTATCGTATATATCATGTATATTATCATTTAAATAGTTTAAGAGAACTTTGTGAACTCTGGGGTGAGACTCTGGGGTGGGGTTGCACAACTACCCAAACCAAAAATTGAACATATTCTTAAGTTACACAAAACCAATGTTACACAAACCTAAAATCACACAAAATTGAATATTGCACAAACGCAAAAAGTTACACAAAACCGATGGCTGCAAAACTTCTGCGCACTCATTTTGTATTCTCAGCTACAAACACCATGTCTAGTTTCGCTCAGGCCATTGCCGTTTCTGCTTTAACTACCACCCTAACAGCTTTTACCTTCGCCTTAGAGCACTTGGGATTGAAAAATGTGTCGTATTTGAACACCAAGGCTGGCGATGTCGTTCCCATGACCAGCCACCCAAAGGCTTACTACATCCGTGGGTTCTGGAAAGACCTCAGCAGAGTGGTCAATATTTTTGATACTGACGGTACCCAGGCCTATTCTATCGAAAGATTGTCAGCATTTAACCCCGTGTGGTCTCTTTTAACGTTTCCTGAAAGAAAAGAGCTCGCTACCATCAATACCCGGTTTTTCGCCAGATCCATTGATTTTCATGCCATGAACAGCTTAAGCCACCGGAATATCACCAGCGAGTACGGTTTGAGTGGCAGCTCTCAAAACTTCTACTTAAACGACGGAGCCAAGTACTCCTGGACCAGAGGTTCCAAGTTTTTGGAGAAGGTGATCAACCCTAATGGACTGATCGAGGAAAAGAGGTTTAGAATCGCCAAAGTCAAGTTGATGAGGCAGTTCAAGTTCGATTTCGAGATGCTTGTGGACGAAGACCAAATTGACCCTCAAGTTGCGTTGGCTACCGGATTTCTTTCCATGTTAACACAGTGGGGATGCGGTGAGGTCACCGATACTGTGGGACCTACTTTCATCGATCCGAACCGTACTGAGGATTCCAACAAGGTTGTTTTGGTCATTGAAAACGAAGACACGGAATACGAAGTGGAACAAATGTGACTTGTGAATTTCACACTGTGTCTGTTGCACAAATATTAGCGGAGAGTATTTATCGAATAAACTTAGGGCTACAATCTTTATTAAATCTATATGAACGGTCCATTACATTAAAATGTAAGCTAATTATACAAAATACTATATATCCAATACACCCTCCTTCCTCAAAACTTTCTCTATTTCCTTGAACAAAGTCGTGGAAGTGACTTTAGAGCCTTTGACTCTGGCACAAACGATTTCTGATTTCTGGTTAAAGTCTCTGGAATTGATCTTGATTCTGAATTTACAACTCTTCAAGTTGAAGGCGTTGTGTTTGGAGATAGAACCGGTGATGATATGGGAATAACTGTCGTTTTTCAAGTTGTTTAAACCGAAGTTTGACCACGAATTGAGCAAAGCAAATAAAGCCGTGGACATTTCTGGTTTGGGGAGAATGGTATTGAACCTCCTGATTTCCGAATTCACGGTGTCTTCGTTATAGGAGGAGGAAAACCATCTGAAGAACGAGTTTTGTCTTGTGGAAGGTTTTTCTTCAAAGGATTGGTCTCTTGAGTTCGCTGGTGATGGAAGTTGGGTGTTATTATTTTCATCCAATTGTTTTTTGGCACCCCAAGACAATTTTCTGAAGATAGACTTGTTCTTTGGTTTGTTGGTGGAATCTTCCAAAGGCTTTGGTTTAGCATCCGCTGGTTTTGGATAAGCGGCAGTCTTTGGTTTGGTAGCAGCGTATGGTTTTGGAGGTTTGGGAGCTTCTGTATCGAGTTTCTCGAAATTTGGAAGTAACATCGACTCGGCACTTGGCAACATCGATTTGGTCTTTTTATTGGCTTCCACGCTCTTGTCGGTTTTCTTACCGGGTGGTGGCAATTTAATATTTTCAAACACCTTTGTTTCGCCTTCTTCATATTCTTCTTCTTCAGGCTCTTCCTCGTCGCGATCCAATAATCCACCATAGTAATCGTCTTCTTTTCTTCCGGGCTTAAAATCGTCAGCTTTTTTGGGCTTTGGTTTACCGGCTGGTGGCAATACAGGCAAATCAGATATTGGTCTGTTGGTAGATTTCGATTGCCTTTTGACAGTGTTTGACCTAGCACCAGCATAATAGCTGGATCTCTTATTGGCCAAGTGCTCGTCGAAATCCATTATCGAGCCCTCATCCAATGGCTCGTCATCTTCCTCAAATGAATCAGGCAACCCGGCTCTATTCAATCTGTCGGCGAAACTTGTTCTCATCACCGGCATCTTGGATTTCTCCTTGTGATCATCCTGAACAATTGAACTCAAGTCGTGATATGATTCTTTAGTGGAATACATCGATAAAACTGACAATCGCTTGTTGGAATTGGTAAAGTGACGGGATTTTCTAGTGACATTGGGAATCTTGACATCGCCAATGAGGGTGTGCTGCCTTTGGTTTTTCTTCGGCACCTCTAATTGCTTTTCACCAGTGACAATTCCGTGAATATTTAGTTGTGAATTGAGTAGTTTGGATTTTCTTATCTCTGACAAGTATTCCTCGCTTAAATCGCTTCTTTCCATATCGACCTCGGGCAATTTGTAGTTCTTGCTTTTCCGCTTTTCCTGGCCTCCAGTGAACTCTTGATCCATATCAACAACGGAAATCATCGATTCTCTGTTGGCCTTCTTTCTGGACTTTTTGTTGTCCTTGAACTCAGCTTCGAACGCATCTTTGGCTCTATTCAACTCTTGGTTTTCATAGGCTGTCCACAAAGGATCCAATCTCGACACTGGTCTTCTAGTCAAAACCGGATGCTGCCTTTCCCTTGGGACTGGCTGAGTAGCCGATCTTTGTTTGATGTTGGCCAAATCTTCTGCAGTCAATTCGTCATCCAAAGCTTTCCCAGTACCTTCGGAAATTGACCTCAAAGTACCTCTCTTTGGTTGCTCAATTTCGGTGCTGTTGCCCTTAACAGTGATTTCATTTTCACTATTATTGACGTCGTCCTTGATGAAAATTGATAGTTTTTTTGATGAAAGCAAAGACTTTCTCTTTTGTCTTCTTCTTTGTTTGGCCAACTCTTTTCTTGCTTTCACCTCGGCTTCGTGCTTCTTTCTCTCGACTTCCATCAACCTTTCATACTCTAAGGCCTGTCTTTCCTCTTCATCAACCAAGTTCTCCTCATCTGCGTCGTATTCTTGCTGATTGAAGATCTTGTCACATAAAGTGGCGAAAGTTGCGGAGGTTCTTCTGGTTTGTTTGTCCATATATTCCCAGTCCGAATCTCCCGCTAATTTAGCGTAGGTTGACAATAACTTGACCGTTATGGAATTACGTTTCAAGCCTGAAGTCATAGAGGCTCTCATGGATTTTCTTCGGGACAACCTGTTCTTCGATAACGATCTCATCATGGAGTTTCGCTTTCTGGCAGGTGATTTGGAAGGAGAAAAGTTGGCTGAAGCCATCAAATCATTCAGGGGTAATGGCTGAGACTGCTCGAACTGCGCTTCTTCTTGTTGAGCGGTATTATAATTCAGAACTCTCTTATAATGTTCCATGCTATCCTTGGAGGGTAATGGAGGCGGCATCGTCATGGAATTGTTTCTTTGAGCATAAACGATCTCATTGTAGATGTTTCTTGGGATTGCTGGAGGAGTGGAAGACGAGCTGTCATGGGTATTTGAAGATTTCAAAGGCGATCTTCGTGGAGAGCCCCTATAAGGAGATTCACCATGCTTTCTGGGGGAGGATCTGGGAGACTTGTAAGGCGACCTGTAGGGAGAGTTCTGAACCGAGGAGGAAGCAGATATCTTGCCATTGATCAAACTTGTCCTCACGCCATTTTTGTACTGAAACAGTACCGGCCTCTTGCGGGAAGAAGAAGCAGATATTTGACTGGCCCTTTTCTTTCCTTTGATGGAGGTACTTCTGACCATGCTTGCCTTGGGGCCTGTGTTGTTGCTGAGGGGTGCGCCAGCTGCGTAATCGTCTTGATTATGTCTATACCTCATTAATAAAGCATAAAACGTCTTTTCAGGATTGGGTCCATTAGTCAACAAGCATGATATGATATCATCTTGCGGCCTGTCGTTCCACAAGATTGATAGGTTTTGCAAAATCTGTTTGTCGATGTTTTTGATGGAGCCGAGCGATTTATAGGCGGTTTGAGGGTGGGGTAAACTTTTGACCGAGATCAAATCCTCGTTGGGAATAGGAAATTTGTTCAACAAAGGATGTTTCAAGATTAAATTGGTTTTGATTCTCTGATCAGGATTGACAGTAAGCATTTTTCCAAGGAGATCTTGGGCTTCATAACTTATATCGGTAGGCATTTCAAACGAACCTGCTTGAACCTTTAAGAGAAGGTCTCTGATGTTTTCATCGTCGAAAGGTAACCTTCCTGTTAACAAAGCAAATAATATCACCCCACAGGACCATACATCGGAGGTGAATCCGTTATATTTTAATCCCGAGACGATTTCCGGTGCAGCGTAATGCGGGGAACCACAGCTTGTCTCAAGCAATTTGTCGTTGCTCTCTAAAGCGGCCATTCCGAAATCAGCGAGTTTGATGTTCAAGTTGGAGTCCAATAACAAATTCTCGGGCTTCAAATCCCTATGACAGATCCCCAATGCGTGGCAATAAGCCGTTCCCAAAACTATTTGTCTAAAATACTTTATAGCCTCAGATTCTTGAAGAGGACCCCTTTCAACTAACAAATCGAACAATTCGCCTCCTTCGACGTATTCTAAAACCAAATACAAGTTTTTACTGGTCTCCCACACGTCGTATAACCGTAACACGTTGGGATGGGTCAACAACTTCATTATAATGATCTCTCTTTCGATGCCATAAGGCAATCCTCCTTGTTCGGGCTTTTTGTGGTCATCTTCATCCAATTCGGATTTGGATACAACTTTCACGGCGGCCTTTTGCCCATTGACTTTGTGGGTGGCCAACAACACTCTTCCTGTGGCACCCCGGCCCAAGGTTCTGCCCAATCTCCAAGGCCCGATGAACTGTGGATGACTATTGGTGCTTGACATTATCGACGAGGCGATGGATGGCTGTCTAGAATGAAAAGACATCCTTATGATTTACCCGACAACGTAGTGTAAGAATTGAAATTAAACGAATGGAAGGGGTATTTAGTACAGTGTATAAGTCCAGTATCTATCCTTCAAAGCACTCGGTTGGAATGATTGACAGGACAATTGTTTATCAGTTTCTACAACTGTAGTTGGTTTGGATTTGTTGTTAAAAAAAAACGTCTGAATTTGTCAAAAAGGAGAAAGAGGTGTTAAAATAATCTTTTACTGTCGCGTTACGCGTTTTGAATTACTCCTTCGAATTTGGCGATGGGGTTTGACGAGCGCCCGCAGTGCGGGACGCAGAGTGCACGGAAGTGGGATTCGGACACAAAAGGCCACGAACTGAGTGGGAGAGTGAGACTGAGTGAGAGAGTGAGCTAAGGTCCTTGTGTATTGCCTGTTCTATGCTGTCACCATTGACATCTCTTATATCCCCGCCTCTCTGGCTGTCTTACTTGCAGTGTAGGCTATTTCCTAATGCGAACACAGAAAGGCTCTATTTTCTCGTTTAAGTAAAGTCGCATACGTACCTTAGAATAGGACGTGGCAGTGAGGGGATTCTAATAATTGGGAAACTGATTATCAGTTTAAGGTTATCACGAGGCGATTATCAGATTAAAGTTATCACGGGAAATATCTGATTGAATTTACCTAGCAAACAATCGATGGTCCGTCTGCATCTGTTGCGTGTGCCTCTGGTCATTTGTCGTAAATCTTGCAACCGCTTCCCCCTATATCCCCATACCAGTCAATAAGTCCAACTGCTTCTGTATATCGTCTTCCACCTTCTTATTCTTCTCTTTGTTCTGCTTCTGCTTCGTCAAGTCCTGCTTCAAAGCTTTGGCATCAAGGATCTTGGTGCTTTTTTCGGTTCCGTTGGACACTAGAGACTTTATGGTTTCGAATTCTTTCAAATCGGCATTCAACTTGTCTATTTTAGCCTTGGTGGCCTTGCCTTTGCTTTTGCTGACCTTATTGTTCTTCTTGACCTTGGCCATCTTTCAGTCGTCGTATAGATTTTTCTAACCAGTGCGAAGAGATGAGCTAAAATTTTCTGCTGAGAAAGACATGGTTTCAACTCATAATCGTGACAAGCCTTGGGATACCCCCGACATAGACAAGTGGAAGATCGACGAATTCAAGCCTGAAGACAATGCTTCGGGTAGTTCTTTCGCCGAAGAGTCTTCTTTCATGACCCTTTTCCCCAAATACAGAGAACAATATTTGAAGTCCATATGGAACGAATTGACGAAAATCTTGGACAAACACTACATCAGCTGTGAATTGAACTTGGTTGACGGTAGTATGACCGTCAAGACCACCAGAAAAACGTTTGATCCTGCTATTATCTTGAAAGCCAGAGATTTAATCAAATTGTTAGCTAGATCAGTTCCATTGCCACAAGCGGTTAAAGTTTTACAAGATGATGTTGCTTGTGATGTCATCAAGATCGGAAACTTCGTAAGTAACAAAGAAAGATTTATCAAAAGAAGACAAAGGTTAGTGGGACCAAACGGTAATACGTTGAAAGCATTAGAGTTGTTAACCAAATGCTATGTTTTAGTGCAAGGTAACACCGTCAGTGCCATGGGCCCTTACAAAGGGTTGAAGGATGTAAGAAGGGTAGTTGAGGATTGTATGAACAACGTGCATCCGATCTATCACATCAAGGAGTTGATGATTAAACAAGAATTGAGCAAAAAACCTGAATTGGCCAACGAAGACTGGTCCAGATTCTTGCCAAGTTTCAAGAAACGTAACGTCCAAAGGAAGAAAGCCAAAGTGGAGAAAAAGAAGGTGTACACTCCATTCCCACCACAACAACAACCTAGAAAGATTGATTTACAGATTGAAAGTGGTGAATATTTCTTAAGAAAAGGAGAAAAGAAGCAGAAGAAGTTGGACGAAAAGATGGAAAAACAATTAGAAACCGTGGAAACAAACAAGCAAAAGAGATTAAAGGACTACGAGGCTCCCGAAGAGGAGGTTTATGAGAACAAGTTGAAAAAAAGAAAAGTTGATTAGCATATTGTAAAATAGACGTAATGATTTGTCTCTCGAGAGCACTACGAGATATCAGGGGCTGGAGGAGTCTGCAATACAGAATCTCACAATGTGACAGGTAATTCGTATAATTAACTGGACTAATGCAGATGTATGGTACAATAAATGAATGAAACTAGAATCTTGGTCTTCTCTTTCTTGCGGTGAATTTGGAGTCGTTGGCGACAACCCGTCCCCTTTTCCTCATGGTCTCCTTCTTTCTGTTTATGAAATGTTTCCTGCTTTCCAATTTCTTCAATTTTCTTTTATCTTTCTTTACCACATCCATTTCAGCACCTTCCAAATTCACTGAACGGTCAGAAATACCAGCTGACAACACGAGATAATGTTTTTTGTTTCTTTTCAGTTCAGGCTCATCAATGATCAAACCACCCCCGAAACCCGCCACTTTAGCAGCATTCAAGATATCGTTGATCTGACTTTGATCTTTGGGATAGAATTGGGCCACAAATTTACCCCCACGGCGCAATGAAGCATATAAGGTGTTGAAAAATGTCATTAATCTCTTTTTAGGGTCATTATCCACCGCATCCACGTTACACAACCACTGGATGGCGGAGATGGAAATAGCAGCATCGAAGGTCCCCGCACGGAATGGCACTCCAGTACCTAAATCGCTCAAGATCAAATCCCCGTCGACACTACGATCCAAAGCAGTGGCCAACATCGAGGGACTGATATCCATGCCAACCCAATTATATCCTTCTTCGGTCAATATCTCACCACTCAATCCCGACCCACATCCCAAATCAAGGAGAAAGTGGGGTTCCTCGGGATCCAAATTCAACAAATCCAAAGCCCGTAGAGTCATTTTGGCTTGGATGTGTTGGACTCTGGTCGACGATGTATATTTGAACGACTCAGTGTCACCATAAAAGATCTCTGGTGGAGCTAATTCTTCTGGTCTTGACATGAGATGAGATGAAAAAGTGCGATAGAGAATTGAGGTACTGGTGCGCACTAAGAAACGCTCTGAGGCTCCAAGCTGAAGGCTAGTTTCATGGCTGGAGGCACCTGGAGCACCGGCGGAGACACAAGTAGAAAAGTGAAATTGAGACGTACCGCTGGAAGGGGCAAAGTGAGACTAGAGGGATTTTTAGTGGAGTCAAAGGTCGCAAAATCCCAACTGGAATTCTTGCTGAGTGGTAACATCCTCAGCAGCATCTAGGCCTTTGTTTTCTCATCCTTGATTTCTCATCCTTGATTGTTCAGCCTTACTATTAGCGTTAGTGTCCGCGCTTATTCCAGCTCAACCGCCGCAGCTGCATTTTCCTCGGGAACTACTGCTTTAGGCCGCGAGCCAACTGTCGGGCTAAAACATGCAGAAAGCTTAATCCGACAGTAAACGAAGGCCAACCTGATTTCCTCAAACTCCCACTGACACCCTTCTTATGGTCGTTTGTCAGTTCCCCATCCTCTTTGATAATCCACCCTCTGTAAATACCCACCCTCTTCAACACCCACTCCCAGCATCAGTCCATCCGTTTCGGGATCGACCTCATCTCAATCCGGACGCAGATCTTAAACGAAAATAAACAGACTGCATCCAGCGCGCAGGATTTCTCAATCGAGACTCCTCATTTGAAAGCACAGTTACAGTTTATTTCACTGGTAGGATCACCTGGGCAGCATCAGCATTAGCGTACCGGCAACCGTTTGCCAACATGAGTAAAATCGACAGACTAATATCCATCACCGAAGGGTTGCAGCAAAAGACTGATGCCCTTTTGTCTACCGCCAGCCACACTAAAGAGCTTGCTGGGAGATTGGACCAGTTAAGCGATAGGTTGACGACGTTTGACGTTAGGATTCACGACACAAATCACTTGATATTGAAGAACTTCGAGTACATCAACAGCTACCATGATCTCTTGATGAGAACCAGCTTGTTTGAGTATAGTGTGCACAATAATGATGCCAATACTAATATGCATATGTTGCTGAATCTCCAGCAAGAGTACCGGTATTTGAGGCAGAAGTTCGAGAGTGGTAGCAGCAGTCCTTGGGAGCTCAGTTCCCACGAATCTGGCATGAAACGGCCGAATTATCCCGAATCTAGGCAGGAGAGGAGTTTTCACAACTTCGGCATTCCCAGAGATGATCCCAGCCCTTACAGCAACTCCCACGATCCCGAAATCCACAGCAACCCAAGCTCTTCCAACAGTGAGCGGAGGGGCTCTTTCAACCACAACCAGCCGCCGACACTAGCGAAAACCTCCAAATTGAAGCCATCGCTTTCGTTTTCCAATTTGGCTCTCAAACCAATCAAATGCAGAACAAAGAAGGTCTACAAGAAGAAATCCCACTACAGAATTTCCCATGTTTTCGATAAACCGGTGGTTAGCCCTGTTATGGAGCAGTGTTCCACTTTCGAGAATATGAATCGTCAATTGGATCCCTTAGATGACTACAGTGACAACGAGAGCCACGAAAGCCAAAGCCAGTGCAGCCGGGATCAAAACACCCAGGAGTACGGAGTTGATAACCAGAATGCCGAAAAATGCCCTATTGAAGCTTTTGAGGGCCACGATGAGCACATTTCCCCTAAGCCACCACAATTATCCCCGCAGCCGCAAACAGCCTCCTCGCAACCAGTTTCTGCCCGTCTTAGTCAGCAGAACCTCAAAAGCCACAACCAAACCCTTGATAAGCTTGCATCTCTGCCATGCAACGTCCAACATCCCAAACCGAATTCGACCGTCGATAGCTCAATGTTGGACAAACTCGACGCCGACACTCCGGACACATTCAACAGCGATTCCAATCCCATCGACGCAATCTTTGACATCAACTCCGAGCCGATCATGAAATCTATCCAATTTGAATTTGACGTATTCGACGAGAACGAGTCCACAATTCTGAACGAATCCAGTTTTGAAAACTTTGAAAACTACTTGCGGAAGTCCCGGGTCAACTTGAGCCAGTCCAGCTACCCATATGCACTCAAAACCACCACCAGCGAGTCCAGCTTGAACCTCAATAGCGATCTTTTTGATGGAGTTGTAATCTCGGACGAAAGTCCCTCCGAGGACGAGTATGAGCCCTCATCACCGACACCGAAAAGGACGTCTCCTATGCCTCAGGGCCCCGCACCCACAGAATACACACATTCTGCCATAGATCCCGAGAAATTCCACAACCCCATCAATAACCTCAAAACCGCCGACAAGAGCATAACTCCCACAATAGAACAGATTTATTCCACGAAGTCGAACTTCAACTCCAATTCCAGGAGCCTATTGACTAAAGTGATCAAAAACACACCCACCAAGCCCCTGTCGACACCATTTTCCTTTTTGGGCATCTTGAAGGAGGAGCCCCAGCCACAACGAAGAAAATCCATCGGCAGCAGCTTGACAGATACTTTTTTTTCACTAATGACACACGAGCCAACGATGCAGATTCAGGGCATCAAGAGACTGAATTTGGACACGAACACCCCAGTTTCTCGCAGGATGAGGCGAATAAACAAGTTGGATGCGTTGAAAAACGTCCCCAAGACCAAGCCCATCACCATTACGAACGACACCCAAATCAAAAGACTACCCCCGAGTATCAGTTGTTTGTCGCCTAAATCATTATCAACCAAGACGCTATCGACGTCGTCAAACCTTGTCATCAATAGCAATAAGTCATTCTTCATTCACGGAGATTCATCCATTTTCAATACCCCCATCAAGTCAAATTTCAGCAGCAGGTCATTGCAGGATGCATTGCATAGCAGCTTGATGTTTTAAAGAGCATTCAATTCACGGGTAGAGCTCCATCACTAGATTAGCAATGGTTGTTTAATTCATTGCAATTTGTGTATTGTTCATTATTCACCCTTTTGACGACTTCTTAGGTTAGTCAAAATCATTTTTATTAGCATTAATCAAATTGTTCATTCCCTTAATATTAATTTTAGTCTTCTTCTTTTTGGAAATATACGTAATAGAAGCTTTAGACCCACTGGCAACTTTGTACTGTTTGCTGATGGTGACTCCCAGGAATGACGATACTGACGAAGAAGACTTGAAAGACTTGATGACTGACGGTTTCTTGATGGGTAACAAATCGTCATCGAAATCATCTTGTGGTTGGCTTACAGCTTCATCCTCATCAGTTTCTATTTCCACGTCCTCCAATGGACGCTTACGTAAATTACTGAAGGATTTTAGCCTCAATGATTGATAATTATCGTCGGAATCAGATTCAAGTATATTACTGTCTTTGGCTTGTTCATTGTCGTAGTCGTTAACTGGATTGTTCAAAAACGATAATTTAGACCTGATGAACTCTTCCTTTATGATATTATCCTGTTCTTGGGTGGATTCATCCACCGCTACTTCCTCTTCGTCGATAACAATTTGATTGCTTTCTTCAACCATGCTTTGGAAAAACGCTTTCGAATTCTGGGACTTCATTTTCTTCATCAATTTGGAGTTCTCCTGCAACTTACGTCGTTGCTCAGCCAACTTCTGTCTTCTATAGGCCACTAATATCTCATCTTCCTCATCGCTAAGTTCGATAGTCAATCCGGAGGCTTTCTTGATCAATTTATGATTCTTTATGTCGTCCAATAATTTCTCCAATTCTTTCTTGTCTTTGATTTTGTACTGGTCCATAAACTTCTGCCTGATTTCGTCATCGTTAAGATCGATTTTGAAGTTATTATCGATCATTTTTTCATCTTCTGAATTGGCAATATCGTCGATTTCATGATCATCTCCTCCCAAACCTGCCCATTCATCTTCACTTTCTTCGGCTTCTCCTTCAATTATCGATTTATATCCTTTCCTTTCCATTTCTCTACGTTTCTGCACTATTTTCAACTCTTTGCGTCGGATTTTCTCTTCATAGAGCTTGATTTGGGCCTGAATATCTTCCTCATTCTCTTCGTTCTCCTCATCGATCTGTGCAAGGTTCGAGGAAATAGACTCTTTTCCTTGAAAGACAAGATCGGGAGTGATTTCGTCGTCGTCAATCGGAGTAGCTTCTGAGGAGATTAGTTGAGTGGCTGTAATTACTTGAGTGTCGCCTTTATCGATCTGAGTGGCATCAATTAAATTATCAGCTTGTGTTTCAACAGTGACTTGGGTTTGCGTGGTGGATGATATTACTTGAGTATCGTTTTGAAGAACTTGGGTTGGTTTAGAACTTTGGGGCTCGTTAATTTGGATACTTTGGCTTATGTTGAGCTTTTGGTTTGGAGTGAACGGTGCTAGATTGCTGAATAACAAGGAACCATTTAAATCGTTCTCTTTATCCGTCTCGTGATCGGCAGGAGTTGGAAATTCCTCTTGTTTTTCTTCGTCTTCACTATCCAAGATTCTAGCTTTCCTTCTGGCGTTATAACTAGGTTTGTGATCAGACTCATGGCCATCAGTGTCCTCGTTCACATCAGATTCGGAGGGACCATCGGAGTCAGGAACATCGGAGTCAGGCACCTCGTTATCGGAATCAGGAATATCTTCAGCAGCACCGGGTCTATAATCCTCATCAATTTCTTCTCCAATCAAAGCCTCCTTAGCCTTTTGTTTCAACTTTTCAGCTTTTCTGATCCTCTGGACCCTTTCGATCTCCCTTTCCAACAATGAGCCCATAATTTCCTCATTCTCTTCTTCTTCAATCTGCTCGATGTTTTTAACTGTCGTGCCACTCAATTGGTTCACGTTCAAAGAAAACAACTTTTTAAACAAGTCCTTGGTTGTGTTTTTGACGGGTCTTTTGGGTTTAACATATTTTTTCTTGATGGTCAATTGGGCATCTTTCGATAATTTGGGAGACGTTTCATCGTCCAACTCAACCATACCTTGTAAATTAGCTTTGTAAAGCTCGAGGGGGTTTTTGACGGGTGAAGTTTGGGGAGTCAGTAGTACTTTGTCTTCTTCAGGGGGCGATTGAGGCTTTTTGGCAGGAATATCATCATCAAAAGCGTCAAGAAACATCGAGGGTGTGAATTTACTGACGGTTCTGGTCTTTGGTCTGTCAAAGATTTGAATTTTCTTCTGTTGGTCAATGAATTTTTGAGCTTCTTTTAGATTTTTGTTGGGTTTGCCAAAATCTCCAACTTCCTCGTTTTCTTCATCCGTCAAAGTGACATTGGAGATATCTGCTAGCAATTCCTCTTTTTCTTGTTCCTTTGCTTGCTGACGTTGCTGCAAACGCGAGAGAATGATAGCTCTTTTGCGTGATTCTGGATCTTCACTTTTTCTTTCTTGTCCGGCTCGTTCTGGGCCCGTGGACTCGTTTTCCGCCCAATCGTCCGCCTGAGTCGACAGTATCTGAGTGGAAATTTCGATATCTGTCGCCAGTTCCTGTCTCGGTCCCACAGTCCGTATCTCTGACAAATCGATGCTCAACTGAGGTAAAGCCACCTTTTGAGGCGTTTCTTTGGATGTCCTGGCTTCGATATCGTCAACAATGCGTCTTTTGAAGTCCGACAACTTCTGCTTCAAGTCATCAACTGTCAACTTGTTTGCGCCCGGCCCTGAATCATCGTCGGTCCCAGAATCTTCCGATTGCACCTCGTCTCTGATAGACTCATTTTCTCCCGTTCGAACCGGCAAATGCTCCTTTAGATCCGACTCTAGCGAGTCCAAATCTGACTCTAGCGACTCCGAATCCGACTCATATACTCTCTGAGTCGGCGCTAGCCTGTGGTCGTTGCCAATAGCTTCTATGTCATCTATCAAATCCATAGCGTTGTTGCGGTTGCAAAACGCGTATTATTTAGCGCGGGCGCGGCATGCACCAACCACGTGACCAATACACACCCGTACACCAGAATTTTCACATGCGCCCATGAGGAATCAGAGTCAAGTGTCACGTGGTATGAGATCTTCTCATCGTTTACGACGCGATGAGTACGACGGTGCCACACTGGGCAGGGTTGACAGAGGTGTTGTGTAGTCGACAGAGGAGGCTGAAAGACCCAACAGGAACAGGGAAAGGAACACGGGAAGCAACACGGGTCAAACAATTGGTCGTGTAAGCTGTACAAGAGGTAAAATTTAAAATCCCGGGATTATACCCTCTGACAACGTTTATCGTGAAACGTTTATGCCTCTTACCACCGAGTCTCGGGGGCCATTGAGGCCCCTAGCGGTCGCAGTATCATAGATATGCCCCTCCAGAACCTCCTTGGGCCAACGCATTACCGCGACAACCCTATAACCCCCAAAACTTACACGGGTGTTTCTCACCACGAGTGTGAGGCAGCCGATTTGGAGTCAACAAAAATATTTAAATGGAGTTAAATCCAACGAGAAATTTTTCAAATTACAATCTTTTACAAATAACCATGTCCGTTGAAAAATTTTTATTCACGTCCGAATCTGTGGGTGAAGGTCACCCCGACAAGATCTGTGACCAAGTGTCCGATGCCATTCTCGATGCTTGTTTAGCAGTCGACCCCTTGTCGAAAGTGGCGTGTGAAACCGCTGCAAAGACCGGTATGATTATGGTTTTCGGTGAAATCACCACCAAAGCCCAATTGGACTACCAAAAAATCATCAGAGACGCCATCAAACACATTGGTTACGACGATTCCGCCAAAGGTTTCGACTACAAGACTTGTAATGTTTTGGTCGCCATTGAACAGCAGTCTCCTGATATCGCCCAAGGTTTGCATTACGAAAAGGCCTTGGAAGAATTAGGTGCTGGGGATCAAGGTATTATGTTTGGCTACGCCACCGACGAGACCGAGGAAAAATTGCCTTTGACCATTTTGTTGGCTCACAAGTTAAATGCGGAATTGGCTGCCGCTAGAAGAGATGGCTCGTTGGGCTGGTTGAGACCAGACACCAAGACTCAAGTCACCATCGAATACCAAAAGGACGGTGGAGCTGTCATTCCTTTGAGAGTCCACACCATCGTTATTTCCACCCAGCACGCTGATGAAATCTCAACCGAAGACTTGAGATCGGAAATCGTGGAAAAGGTAGTCAAAAAGGTGATTCCAGCCAACTTATTGGACAACGAAACCATCTACCACATCCAGCCATCGGGTAGATTCGTCATTGGTGGTCCTCAAGGTGATGCCGGTTTGACTGGTAGGAAAATCATCGTTGACACCTACGGTGGTTGGGGTGCTCACGGTGGAGGTGCTTTCAGTGGTAAAGATTACTCCAAGGTCGACAGATCCGCTGCTTATGCTGCTAGATGGGTGGCTAAATCCTTGGTTAACGCCAAATTGGCCAGAAGAGCTTTGGTTCAATTTTCCTACGCCATCGGTGTCGCTGAGCCTTTGAGTATCTACGTCGATACCTACGGCACCTCCAAGTACTCCTCCGAAGAATTGGTCGAAATCGTCAAGAAAAACTTCGATTTAAGACCAGGGGTGTTAGTCAAGGAATTAGACTTGGCTAGACCCATCTATTTCAAAACCGCTTCTTATGGCCATTTTACCAACCAAGAAAACCCATGGGAACAACCAAAAGAATTGAAGTATTAATTTTTCCAGTTACATAAGATACTAAAATTAATGTTACGACTCACTCAATTAACGTTCAACAAGTTAATTGATCTAATGATGTTTGGTTATAGTTGGTAGTGATACCGTTAAAAAGAAAAAAAAGATTGTTTGTTTGCTTTTGGTTTGGATAGAGTTGCATTAATTTGGGGTCCTCAACGGACGAGTATTTTTAATAGATTATATCTTTTGATATCTCTTCTCTGCCTGGTGTTGTCTTTGCGGTGTTGACAGGGGGAAAGTGGAAGACAAAGTGCGACGACGGGATGAAAATGCGAAGCAGTGCGAAGAAAATGCGAAGCAGTGCGAAGAAAGTGCGAAATGCAGCTATCAACGGTGGAAGACATCAATGGCTCAGAGTACCGGGTGGTGATAAACCACTCACCTCACTCCAAAAGCAACGGCCCTCCCCCAATTCAAGTCTATATCACGAGAATATCGGAAAACCCTGGTTTCGGAGGATACGTGTACTCCATCCCACGAGCCCAGGAGGTGGTGCAGTCCATCATCAAGAATGGCAGTGATATCGAGAGAAATAAGAGCTTTGGCCACTTGATATGTCTCAAATTCGGAGTGTGCTATGTGAATTTGAACGACGTCGACGAATTTGACTACCAGGTGCTTGTACCAAAGGTCGTGGGCCTCATTGACAGCCAGAATAGATGAATATATAATGATACTACTCTAAATGGGAAGACTGGCGGACTTTTCAATGGGGAAATACTTATGATACGACAAACCCGCGCCAGCACCACCAAGAACAAACCCAAACAAAATATCAGTGAGATGATGGCGATAATCAATGGAACGAGAAATACCGATACATGCAGCCACCAAAATATAGCCCCAGGCCAAAATCCACCAGTGGAGCGACAGTGCCTTATTGAGCTTCCATTCTTTAGTCAACCAGAGGGAAAGAAACACCGCTCCGCTCATAGCAAGCGAAGAATGACCGCTCGGACACGATTTCATCCCGTCAACGAGTTTCCAGTTGGTGACTTTATCGTAGGTGGAGCAAACTGTAATTGTCACGTAGGTATCCACTGCAGTGCCTTTTTTAGGTACACACCGGGACAAAAAATCGGGACGTGGGCGACTGATCCAGATCTTCAAAAAGTCGGTGATTGCCCCCACAGACACATAATTGATGGTAAACGCAAGAGCCGTCACTTGAACGCAGTGTAGTTGATCATATCTATCTCTTTTGGAGGTAAAAACCACCACTGCCATCACTATTAAAGGAATAATAAACGTCAACACGTAAAGGGAAACGTCATTGACTATCTGAACTTCGGCAAATACGTGTTGGATTTCGGTGTTGGAAAGCTTGAAGGGTCTGAAATATGGAATTGCCCATTCTAAGTAGCACGCGAACACCGCAAACACCGCCAACGTGGTGATCCAGTCGGGGATGTAGTGCTGGAAATCTTTCCTGTAGTACTGTTTAAACATGCGCGATATTTTGCGGAGTTCTCTCAGGTTGGGGGAAAAACGGTGGGAGGAGTTTTGACGATGGTCTTTGGTCAGCGACGTGGAGTAGTTCGAAAATGAAGATATCCGCTTCCGAACTGAAGGCGTTTGCGGCTCCGTGAATTTAAACCTTTTTTTAACTCTAAATGCTCGAATAATCAGGTGCTCTAAAATCGCCGTTGAGTCTATCAAATTAAATGTATTAAATCATAACTATATAATGGAACGCTAAGCCAGCATCAAGTTTAAACTTCGTGTTCTTTTGGATCAGATGAACTACCATCTATTTGTTCTTCAACATATCTATCTCTACCTAATTTGGTAGTATCAATTTCATCATGATAAAGTTCAGAGATCTCTTCCAAGGTCTTTCTTTTGGTTTCAGGAATCAACAAGGTTGTGAAAATACCCAAGAACATGAATAATGCAAAGATTTCCATCACATGAGGCAAGAAACAGTTCTTGTTGTCTGGAGCACAACCGTGGTTGATCAAAGTACCAATACAAGTTTGAGCAATGATGGCACCGACTTTACCTGAAGCAGCAGATAAACCGTGAGCGGTGGATCTATAACGAGTGGGGAAAACTTCACCCGGGATAACGAAGGTGGTGGTATTTGGACCGAAATTCTGGAAAAATTGGGCCAACACATAGAAAGCCAATAAACCGTGTTCACCTAATTTGTGGTAAGCGAAACCGATGATACAGAAAATGGCCGTCAACATGATAAAAGTACCGAATTGGATCCATTTTCTACCCAAGATATCCATGGTAGCAATGGAAACCCAGTAACCTGGCAATGAACCGGCACAAATAAGAATCAAATTACCTGCAGCAACATTGTATAATTTATCGTAGATGTTGTCTTGACCGGCGTAACCAATAGTTTGCAAAATGACAGAAGTGTTTAATCCTAAACCGTAGAAAGCGACATCCAACAAGAACCATGAAGAAGCAGTACCCAACAAGATTTTACCGTATTTCCATTGGGAGAAATGGTGAACGAAATCGTGGAAAGAAGCTTTTGGAGGGGCTAAATCTTTCATGTTGTCATCGATCAAGGCTTCGGATTCAGCGACTTTTTCCAAGTCATCGTGTTGTTTAACATCTAATTGATATCTTGGGGATTGAGCAATGGTTAATCTATAGTATAAAGCAATACAACCAGGAACACAACCGAAACCAATCAAGATTCTCCACATCTGATCACAGGCTTTGATACAAGCTGGACCACATTCAGCAGCGGTTTTGGCAGTGATCAATGAGTCTTTGTAACCAGCAACGGAAATCATGGCCACAATACCAGCTAACAATTGACCCAAACCTTGATTGGAGAAAACGGCCGACATAATAGCACCTCTCCATTTGGTGGTGGAAAATTCTGAGGAGATAATCGATGATAATGGATAATCACCACCAATACCAATACCCATAATGATTCTATAAAACACGAAAATTGCAACGAAATTGACAGCAGGGGAGTGGCCTAAAGTACATTGAAGCGTAGTGGCAACAATAATGATGATCAACTCGATACCGTAGACTTGTTTTCTACCGATGATATCACCAGCCATACCAAAACTAACCTGGCCAATAACAGTACCAACTGAGGTGGAAACTTTAAGCAAGGTAGTAGTAGAATCAGGGATAGTACCTCCCCAGTAAACGTATGACAACATGGTGGTACCCAAGTTAATAGCAAAGATATCGTAGGAATCGGTCAAGAAACCCACCCCAGCAATTAAGATCATTTTGACTTGGGTCCATCCGAAACCAGCCTTATCAATTTCAGCCAAAGCCAATCTTCTTCTTTCGATTGGATCTTCAATGTGAGCAAATTTTTCAGCATAATCCTTGAAAGCGGTTTTACCACCGTGATTATTGAATTTGTATTCACTGACTTCAGACATTGGAGTTTTGGGGTGTTGAATTAATGAAAAACTATGGGAACTGGCATATTATATAGTTGTGAAATTAATAATAATTTCTTTTCAATTTTTGCAGGTTAGCCCAACGTGGAACTCGCACGATTCAATAAACCATTTAAGGCTAATGGCCGCCGAATACACGCCTAACCGCCAATGTGGTCTCATCTGGGTTGGTTACTGATTCCTTGTGCGGTCTCTTTGGGCCATGTGCCGAGTGAAGATGTCAAATGCACCTGTCATATGCACCTGTCAATTAAACCTTGGAACGCTGCCCAGAACTATTGACGTCCAATATTCTTGTGCCGAGACAATTTTGACGGTTCACTATATCGTTTTAGTATAAAGGTCTTGTGACCACTTGACGATACTTTAAATAAATCTATTGTTAACCGGGCTTATGTGATTGAGGATTTCGACTTATTGCACGAGGGCCCAGGAAACCACAAAATTAATCACTGTTAAAAAGTGTGTGGTCTCTGCTCCTGTAGTGTATAGTCCACCACATGGCCATATCCTTGTATAGGCTGCTCTACGTCTCACTGCAGGCGGTGGTCTCTTCTGCCTCTAAAGTAGATTTGGTTAATATCACCACGTTGTCCTCCAAGACACGACTAATTTTGCACCCAAAGAAATTTAATCTAATCTGTATTCCTCGCGCTGGTCCCCGACCGCGGGTCTGCAGCGACCCCAACGTCGCCGTGCGAATTTGCAACATGTGGCCCATGCCGCACACTGAAAATATTTTTAACCGTTATGCCGCATCATTAAGATTTTACAGGTTACGCCCCAAGCACCCACGTTGTGGTTGGGACACGGATTTTATTTCTTGGGCTTTACTATTGTTGATTAACGGGAAGAACAGAAACGAGACAGCCGGGAGGTAAATACGAGGTCGTGAATACAGGCTTGTATTAATGGGCGAAAGCTACTGAATCGGGGAGAATCTGGTGTCTCTGGCTCGATTTTTGGGTTTTAATTGGAAAATAGCTTATTGTATGTGGGATTTTACAGTTACATGATGTTTCTCCTCTTCAGCTCAAACCTTGCCGTCTGATTTGAGGTTTGCTATAAACGTTTTCTATAAACGTTTCTATAAACGTTTTCTATTGGAAATTCTAGATTCACTGTTGGTCGTGAGACCCTATACTCTCTGATTTGAGAGACCTGGATCAAATAGAACCCACCGAATGGCCTCGTTTCATTAGTCGATTCGTAATTTACGATGACATCGCATTGGGTTAACGGTCACAAGACTTTTAGCAGAGGCGGTCAACGCATTTCACTTGAAATTAACATTGTAAAACCCAAGCTTTGGTCAAAAATTGTTTGATGACTTGTTTATGTAACATTCTGTCGGCTTAATCAGATAGACCAAAGTTGAAAGGGTGCAGGCGAGGCCTCCGAAGATTCATTAAGTTCACACACAAGCTCCAAGCGGAAATTTACCGTTTGAGCCTTTTTGCTTCCGACAGACGACTGGTTATAGGAAAAAGCTGCTAGTTTATTGACTCTTCAAGAAATAACATATAATTGCTTGGAGGTGCGAGATCAAAGCGTATAAGCTTCAAATGTCAGCTATTCATATCTTTCTTTACAAGTGTTTAGTTGAATGATTGGCTCAGGAAGCAAGATTATCAACAGTGCATCGTATGAATCGTCGGAATAATCATACACAGGATTGATAGATATCCTGGACTACTGGGGGACGTTGTGCCCTAGGAGAGCTGTATAAGAAATGGTCTGGCCAGAAAATTATCTCAGCAGTATAAACGTATACCAATTCCACGACCCCAGGTTAGCTCCAAAGTGAATTGTGTGTTTCAAAACCCTTGCAGCTCATTTGAGCTGTTCTATTTATCTTGATACATAATTACCCATCCATTGTTCTCCATAAATGCAAATATACTGAACTTGAACTGCTAAAAGGCCTTTTGTCGAAGGAGAGCTCCACATTTGACATAGAGCAATACACCGATTGAAAGGTTGCTGTCGTAAAAACCAGCTCCTTATTTCGTGGGTTCAGGCCAGTAATCTCGATAATGGGTCCCCTCCTGGCATTTGAGCTAGCGGCGACTGATCTCGGACTTTGCGCCGTGGGGTATTCGGGGATAAACCGAAAAAACAGTTACATAGGTGTTTAAACTCCGGCTTATCTAACGCTCAACATCCTCGAGTAACCATAGTAATGGCCATTTAGCAACTCAGGAGAGGGAACAAACTACTTCGTCAGAAAATATCACGTGAATACCATATGATCTCACTTAACTCCAGGTGGTTCTGAATATTATTGTGGGGCCTGAAACCACAGACGACTATTTCTATCGCCGACTCAGTTTTCGTGTGGTACAAACCAGGTAATTGGCGGAGCCGTTATAGCCAATCGCTAGCTGACTCACCAACTTGACCAATCACTAGTTGACTCATCAATTTTAACCAATGATGAACGATTTTAAATCCGTGAGCTCAAAAAGCGAATATCTCGCCGAGAGGTGATTACTGAGCCTCACTTTTCAAGACTGGAACCAATTTGGCACTCAGCAACCCTATGACTCTGTTGACGCACCCTTTTGTTCCCTAATCGATGACCGCCATGTCCTAAACCCGTAATCCTCCCCAATAAAGGACATCCTTTTGCCCAGTTCCGTATCGCCATTTGATAAAATTAGTCTGCGCACGACATTTGAGAGTTCCCTTCGTCCATAATTTTTCCGATCCATCATCAGATTACAGTACAACAGCTAAACAGGGAGAGGGCTAGGTGGTTCAGGAATACAATAGAAGGCATCTTAGTCCTCCGTAACGATGTGATGGGGGTGTGCCCCACGCCTTGCAGTAACGCGAGCAGTTTTAAGGCAGCGAAATGCTATTTTTAACGGAAGGTTCTCGCCCAAGAGAGGGGCATAAGGATGCGAAGTTTCTTTTTCATCCACTAAAACTCCGAAAATTAATTTAATATAAATAGGATACACAATTCCACCTTAACAATTAATTCAACAACTAACACATAACAACACGAATATTCAAAATGACTGCCCAAGAAAAAGAAGCTCAAATTATGACTGAGATCAGATCCAACTCGGTCAAATACGAACCAAAGTTCGAAACTAGTTTCTTCGGTAACATCTTTGGTTTCTCAATCAAATCAAACTAAATGGGTACGGTAAAATTAATAGATTAATAGATAACGAGAAGGTTTCTTAAGTCGTCTCTGTGCCTCTGGTGAAAAGTGGGTTTGAAAATTAACTTAGCCAGCTGTGTCCCGATTCTCGGACAGTGCTGCCGATGGTGGCTGCGAGGCGGCCGAGTGGAAGTCTGGTCACGCGCAAAGCAGGTGATTTTCGCGTGATTTTCGCGTGATTAGTGTTAGATATGTTAGTTTAGTGATATGTTGAACCGGGCATTCAGGACACATCCAGGGTCTGACCAACTTATAATTTCAACCAAATGAAACTGAAGTCGATAAATCAATAAGAACGCTAGCTTGCCATCATAAATGTCTCTATTAAGCGATGCAGAATCAATTGAACGACGATTAAGCCACATACCGCTCACTCCTTTCGATGCTGTTTTATTCTTTCCGATGGATGGATGCAAGCTGACCAAAGTATGTTCTTTATGGGTAGAATGGCAAATGTTTCAGGCCGAAAGACAATTCATACAGTATTAGTATTCTTGTAGGACCCCGAGATCACCTTCCAATTTTTAACCTCTCCATCATTCCAAATATTCAGACATTGGGGCTGTTCTGTCTTTTGCTACAGCGGCGACGAAACGGGAAATGGGCTCTATTTATATTTCCAGGATTAAATTCCCGATTGTTTGTTCTCCGGGGCACTGTACTACTCCAATTCTGGGGTAATCGAATGTTCTGCGGCAACTGCCTTAAAGACGTATCACTTCTCTCAATTTTGCAACGTTTTAGTAGGTTTGGAAGTTAAGAGGAGATCTTCAAAACAATTACATGACTGCAATGTTTACCTTGAGAAGCAAGGAGAACAAGGTCATGAGAAATACGGCTACAGGTGAGTTGTAATTCGACTTCAAAGGCTGTTGAGAGAATACCAAACTACATATCTAAATTTGGCTACAATAATAAACCACAAATTTAAGCATGCCTAGAGTATTCTCCAAACCGTAAGAATAGATCTTTGACAAGCTGTACGTCGTAAAAGCAGTGTGCATAATATACCATTATCAAACAACGACGCTCGCAACCGTTGGACGATCGGGTACAGGGGACGCCCAAGGCGAAGATTTGTGCACGATTTTGTGCAGGTAGAATAACCCTAGAGGAAGCTCTATATGAACAGTGTCGTTGGGTTATCGACGGTGTTCAGGGAGGGCCAGTCTCGGGCCAGTCTCGCAGGATTGGAGAACATATCACTCTTGTTGAGGAGTCTCCGCACTCAACGGACGGCACAAGTTGCAAGGCACAACCGATAAAACGGCACAATCGATAAAACGGCACAATCAATAAAACGGCACAACCGATGAAACGGCACAACCGATGAAACTCGGCACAGCACAAGGCGGCACAAATTGGCACAGAGAGCACAGAGGGCACAGAGGGCACAGAGGGCACAGAGGGCACAGAGGGCACAGAGAGCGCGCACTGACCCAAGAAGAAACCAAACATATATCACTAATAACCAATCGAAGCTTTAGATCCCTGTTCCTGGATCCATCCATCAACAGTCGATTGAGACAATCCAGAACCAAAGTCAGTAGAATCGTCCACTTGAACAATGGAAATAGCGTTGCCGTCAAAGATCACTGCAGCCTTGATGGTGGAGGAATAAGGTCTTTCGAAGTAGTCCTGAGAACCGCCACCGCCACCTCTCTTGGAGTTTTGGCCGGAATGTAAGTGGGAAATCAACTTATCGGATCCCGAAGACAAGATCTCGAACAAGTCCAATTCCCCACAATTTGGCCAACAGGTACAAGAAGCAGATCCGTATTGCAAAGTTCTGGGGATCTTGGCGTTTAAGGCCCAGATGGCTGGCATATCGTAGTTGATACCGGATTTGCCCCCTGAAGCTTGAGGCATCTGGAATTCAAACACAAAGATCTTGCTGGAACCATCGAACCCGTGGTAGGCGGGGATTCCTGGTCTGTAGTAGCCACAATCGTCGCCGGAACATTGCTTTCCAGACAAGATCAAGTATTCGTTGTTGGAGTCCACCAAAACGTCGTCTAAGGCCTGGGGCGACGAAGCAGCACCCGACATGTCGCTGTTGGCGTAGGAAATGGAATTACCGAAGGCGGAGGACCACACACCGGAGCCGGATCCACCGTGGTAGTTGAAGAAAACAACGTTGTCGGCATTTCCGGGAGAATAGTATGAGGATCTGGTCCAGTCGCTTCCTGAAGTGTCTGAGGAGCCGGTGGCTGCAGCAGACGAGGAGGCAGCCGAGGCAGCAGCCGAGGTGGTAGTGGCGACCGAGGTCAAAGTGGTATCGGTATTAGCACCGGTATCGACAGCAGCAGCACCAGTATCAACGGCAGCACCGGTATCGGCCGCAGCTGACTGGGCAACGGTCTGGGTGTTGCCTTGGCCGTCTACAAACACTGTTTGGGTGACTTCAACCACCTTGGTGGCTCTCTTGTGCAAATGGTGCTTGTGGACCAAAGTGGTGGCACAGTCTTCCTCGACGTCTCTCTTGGCATTGTTCGAAGGATAGTAGACCCCGAACTGCTTCAACTTGATAGGACCCCTGAAGTGCAACGACAATTCCTCGTCCAAGGGCGACAAGTTGCCCGAGAATGAATAGGGCTGGGTCTGACAGGACCCGTCGTCGTTCATCTTCACCACGTCTGGATAGCTTCCCGAATACCCCACGCCCTCGTAGGTGACTTTTTTGGTGGCCCCGCAGTAATAGTTACCGTCTGAGGATAAATCACACCAACCGTGAACCAAGGTTCCGGCCATCATAAATAACAAGGATTGACTGAATTTCATCGTTTAAACTGTTTATCTGCTTCGGATTAGTATTATACACTGAAATAAACCTTACAAAAAAACCCTGAACACTGATATAACACTAAACTAGCTTGAAAGAAAGACTACTAAAAGAATGAACAATTGAAGGAATGACTGAGTTGGAAGTGTTGATTTTTTTGCGACAGCGCCGGATTTTAAATTGGTGTTGTTTTTTTTTTGACGAGCTTATCCCTTTTTTCTTTTTTTTGCTTGCGCATTTTGTGCAGGATGCATGAACTATTTCACCGTGGCCCTCGGGGGTTTTTGAGTCGAGAAGGGTCGGCAGTGGCCGACGGCCACGATAGGGGACTTGAGGCGATTTGAGAGAGACTTGGAGGTCTGAGGAGGTCTGAGGAAACAGGTTTTGGTGGTTCTCGGCTGGTGGTTATGAAATTTCGAGAATCGTGTATCTCTTTAAAGGGAATAAATACAGAGGGGACTGGGGCAGTAGCAGGTAACGACCGAACCGATGAATTTGCGACCACTACACAACGTGAATTCTGGCTACCAGAGAACCTCAGAGGCGAACTCTGGCCCGCACCATTCTCCTACTGTACCAGCTGAGGTTGGTAAAACCCAGCCCATCGCGGCCGCATCTGATTGGCCAAGACCGTGAGTGCTTTTTGTGGTTGACTTTGAGCCCAAACCTTAAATCTGGGTTGGTATGGCCACCAGTAACTCTAGGCAATAACTCTAGGCAGCGGTCACCTCATAGGGCCTGTTTGGGCCGCCTGGCGAATGTTTTTATTCACTCTCAATCCAGCCATTTTTTATTTTTTATGCGATGGCTGGCATCATGTGGCATGAACTAAATGTGGGAGGGTCTAGACTGTTGGGCATTGAAAGGATGATCCGATGTCAGCCAGCGATTGACGTGACCGTTGGATCTGGCATTCGGGTTATGTATCTCTTGGAGCCCGATGGGCTCTGCAGGTTTAGCGCAGATCGCGGCATATGCATGTTTATGCAGTGGGTCCAGAACTAAAACATCGTTTGTATTTTTCTGACCGGTTTGGTGTACTTCTGAGTCTCCAGTTGAGAGGCCACCTCTGTAAAACCCAAGTTCAGCCAATCTCAAATACAACCAGTCCAGGTTAAGCCAAATTTCAGCCAAGTCAATCAAATGAAATCTGCGGAATTTGCAATTCGCCGTTTCTTTTTCCTCACCGTTGAAACGGCTTTTAGAGCCTATTCCGTCATGATTTACATTTTTCATGCACTTCAAACTGTTTATCCTTCATAGACAGTGTCTCAAGATGAATAATGCACCTAAAACTGTACATCCCATGATCATCTTTCCTCTTTCGGACCTTAGCTTCGTACACACCACAGATCTAGAACGTTGGTATTTGGGCTCCTGGCCTCGATAGGTTAGATCTGGGCTCATCAGGGCTGAGCTCGGCGGGGTACACTGGTATTTCGTGTCGTTTGACACAACCAGGAGATAGTGTGATTATGGTACAGGGTATAAATGGCATAACGGTATAAATGGCATAAATGGCACAAACACCGTTGGCACAACACCATTGATTGACATAAAAATCGACAGAAGAATTTGGTCGCCTGTGATTGCCTAATATTGATCAAAAGAACTAAACAACCTCAGGATAGGAAACACTACAAGATAGACTCAATAGGAACAACAATATTAGACAACCAAATAAGATGAATCACCGTAGCACAGAATACGCAATATCTTTAGAATTACTGGTGAACAAATGATTTAAACTCATATTACAGTATACTATATTACACTGCAACATATTATAGTACATCTCATTAAAGTACATCTCATTACAGTAAAACCAATTAAAGTACATCTATATCAAATTACAACCATGTTACAGTCAAAATCGTTAGAATAAACTATATTGCCGATGTATCGACATCAAGGAAGTCCAATGTTCGCATATATTTTAAATTAGCTGCCTGCAGCACCACCTCGTTCAAATACGCAGTCCGCAATGGGCGGCTGGGGCCGGGGAAAAATACACGGCTGGTGCGCATCAATTCCAGGTGCGGCAGGGCACTCTTCCGGGCGCGGCTTCCCGTGCGCTATGGCACCAGCTCTCCCACCAGTGCGGCCCTCCCCCTTTCAGATTTAGTCTCAGACCCTGCGCAATCCAATTTATTGCTGGCCTAAATTCACATTCCCTCCACCCCAGAATCGAACTCGCACTTCACTGAACTTCCCTCAATATTACTTCCCTCAACATTCTCAGGCCTCCGCGAAGTCTCCATCCATTGTGTTTGTGATCATTGCTCCTTGTCGTCGCATCTGAAATTAGCAACTATGTCCAACACCTACAACGTCCCTGTTCAACAGCAGGGCCAGCCCCAGTACCAGCCTAATCAATTAGGACCTCAGGGCCAACAAAACTACGACTACGAGTCCATGGACGACCACAAACCATCCCAATCCGACACTTTCGATGACGCTTTCAAAGTGACCAAACCCAAGTTTAACGATTGGCCGTTCACGATTTTCTTCCTTTTGGTGGTGGCAGCGTTCATCGCCATCGGCGGTATCACCTTGAACGCCTTGAGGTCCACCTTCGACTTCCAGGGCGGTGGTATCTACAATAGCGGCAACACCTTTGCCATGAACACTAACACGGTGATTTTGTTCGGGTTTATCATCGTGGTGGCGTTGGTTCTTTCCGCCGGCGTCATCATCTACGCCCGCATGGCCCCCAAGTTCTTCATCACCTCGGGATTGATCTTGAACGTGGTGTTTGGGCTCGCTACTGCGGTGTATTACCTCGCGGCCCACTACTACAGTGCTGGAATCGTGTTTTTGGTGTTCACCTGCATCACCGGGTTCATGTACTGGAGGGCCAGACACAGAATTCCTTTCAGCGCCGCCGTGTTGACGGTTGTGATCGACGTCATGAAGCGGTACCCCTCCACATTGATCACATCCTTGCTCGGAATTATTGTCAGTTCGGGGTTTTCCGTGCTCCTTTCGGTGGTAATCGTCGGTACCTACGTCAAGTACGAGCCCAACGCCAACAATGAAGGCTGTGATGTTGGTGGAGGCAGCTGTTCTCACGGCAAGGTCGTGGGGTTGTTGGTGTTTGTGTTGTTTGCGGGATATTACATCTCGGAAGTCATCAGAAACGTCATTCATGTGGTGATAGCGGGAGTTTATGGCACCTGGTACTACCTATCAGGCTCCGACCAGGGAGAACCCAAACACCCGGCCTGGGGGCTGTTGAAGAGAGCTTTGACCTATTGTTTTGGCTCAATTTGCTTTGGTTCGTTGATTGTCTCGATAATTCAATTGGTTAAGGGTTTCATTCAGATGTTTCGCCAGAACGCCTTCGGAGATGGAGACTACATGCTCGGGGTGTTGTTCTTGGTGATTGAGTTTGTCGTGGGCTTCATCGAATGGCTTGTGCAATACTTCAACCATTATGCCTATTGTTATGTGGCATTATACGGGAAATCCTACGTTAGATCGGCCAAAGACACCTTTGACTTGCTCCGATTCAAAGGAATGGATGCCTTGGTCAACGACTGCTTCATCAGCACTTCGTTGAACCTTTATTCCATGTTTGTGGGCTACGTGGTGGCGTTGATGTCGTTCTTGTACTTGAGGTACACTAAACCGGGGTATAATTCCGAGGGCACGTTCTACGCCCCCGTATTGGCGTTTGCCTTTGTCATCAGTGGCCAAATCACCAGAATAGCGTTGGTAGTCATTGATTCGGGGGTGTCGACGTTCTTTGTGGCGTTGGCCAAGGACCCGGAGGTGTTCCAAATGACCAACAGAGACAAGTTCGACGAGATATTCCGCAGTTATCCCCAGGTGTTGCAGAAAATCACCTCCGACCATTAATACAGACACTGCTGACGCTGACTCTCCTCTTTTCCTGCCTTTCACACACCCGTACACCCGTGCTATGCCCGCGCCGATACTAAGCCGACCCGCACTAAAGCCCGCACCATCACTTGCCTCAGGTTAATCTGGGGGTCACCAATACGTTTTGGGCCGCCTTTTGCTGTAAGGCAGCTGGAGGGGTTTTCAGATGACTAGTATGGCCCTGCCGAAAGATGGGGCGGTTTAAAGCGAGGTTGAAGGAGTTAAGTACGGAGAAACACATCGGTACACCCGTACACCATCTGCGGCATTCTCTCGTCTGCGACCTGGTCCCCCCGCCATGGGCCTACCCCGTCTCTGGCCGCGCCCTCGTCCCACACCCTCGCCCTCGCCCTCACTTCACCCACTCAACTATCGCGAAACCCCCTCATGTTAACTTTGGCTATTGGTGACCTTTTCATTCCCGACAGGTCCATTGACCTTCCCGACAAATTCCACAGACTATTGTCGCCTAATCCAAAGTCAAATCCTTCAAATCCCAAGATCAACAACGTATTGTGCCTCGGCAACATCACCAATGACTTAAGTACTCTCAAGTCGTTGTACCAAATTTCCCCCAATTTCCATGTGGTAAGAGGGGAATTCGACGATGTCAACTTGTTGACCCAACAGTTGAATCTTTTGAAAGGGTCGCACGAGAAAGATTTGGTGCAGAACTACAAAATCGTGAAAATCGACAATTTGAAGGTGGGGATCACCAACGGGTACCTCGTGGTACCTAAATCCGACCCTTTGAGCTTGAGTGCGTTGGCGAGGGAATTGGATGTGGATATTTTGATTTACGGCGGAACTCATAAGGTGGATGCGTTTGTGTTGGATGGGAAGTTTTTCGTTAATCCGGGGAGTGCTACTGGGGCATTCAATTTTGACTGGCAAGCCGACGATGAAGAGCAAGAAGTTGATGGTGAGGGCGACATAGAACACCAAGAGACCGAAACCGAGGAGAGCGAGCGGAATGAGGAGAACAAGCGGAGCGAGCACAAAGAAATAGATCACAAGGAAGTTCACGATGAGGCAGGACTCGGAAAAGAACAACACAAAGCTGAGCACGAAGTTGAGCACAATAGTGAGCACAAAGAGGAGCACAGAGATGACGGAAACAAAGATGAAGAGCACAAAGACGACAAAGAAGTCTCCGATCTAGCCCAACAGCTCGAAGAAACCTCGCTCGATTTCACCGCCCAAGAATTGGCAGCCCTCCCCCAATTCAATAACGTTCCGTCATTTTGCCTTCTAGAGACCTACAATAATACCTGCACACTATACATTTACACATATTTGGATGACGAAGTGAAGGTGGATAAAGTGACGTATCACAAGGAATAGGCGATAGACTGAGTCAAAACCCCGAATTTACACCTGTTGGATCTGACGATTATAGAGTAGAATGGAGTCGATAGCCAAATCGATGTCAACGGCTTATTATTGACGGACAACACAAGAATAAGGATAATTGGCCGAGAATGCAGGCGAGTCAATGATGTGTCATTTTTGATCGATGGGCAGTATGTCAATTCTCCATTGATAACGTCACTTTCAGTCGATATGTCAATTTCAGTCGATATGTCAAGTTTAGTCGATATGTCAAGTTTAGTCGATATGTCAATATCAGTCAATATGTCGTTTCAATCGGATGTCAAATATCAATCTGAAAGATGTCTCATATAAATCACTTGTGTCTGAAATCTTTCTGTTCTCCAGCCTTTATCTCTTATCTCTCTCAATTTCCCTGTCTTTTATGTCTTCAACTCCTCATGTCTCATATTTCATGTCTCCTAAACCCCTTTTTATGTCTCCCCCTTTTTCTCATATTAAATCTTTCTGATCTATCTTCGTGTCTCTTTATGTCTCACCTCACCTATCCCTCTCTTTCCTCCACCAATCTCTTCACCATACACAGAGACGCAGAATATGTCAATATTCATTACAACTATAAACCCCAACTCTCTCGGCCCCACGCCCTAAGCGTGTCTCCGCCTCACGCCTGCACCGAAGAGTAATGCAACACAAAATCCTTCTTGATCTTCTCCCAGTTGTGGGGATCAAAAAATATGTATACCCCCTTCTCCACATCTGGAGAAATCAACACCGGCTCTACGTTGCTATCCTTGGTCAACCACACTTGGATATCCTTATGGTACCTCCAGTTCCTCGACACCAATTCTCGTGCTGCATACTCCTGCAACGTATCTCTTGGCTTCATGTAGAAAATATAAAATAATGTCTCGTCGCTGAATGTCGAGATCTTTGTGTCACAGGGTTCCGGAGGGGGGACGATGGATTTTGACTGCACCGATTTCGGCAACCTGAAGCTGGGTTCCACCTCGGACCTCGAAGTTTCAATCCACGGCGACGCCAACGTGGGCAATATTTTGCCGCTATTCAAGTCGAACCCTAGCAAGTTCAAGTCCTGGCCAATGGCGAAGTTGTGTTTGTTGTCGTTTTCCATCTTTGCAAGCGACGTTATGCCGTTTAAGCCAAACTTATCCATTTCACTCATTGATGGATTTATTGTGCGAAGTGCGAATAATGAGTGTCAGGACATCGCCCAACATATTGGTTACAGGGACCCCGGGGTGCGGGAAGTCGACCCATTCGCACCGCTTGAGGGAAATATTGGGGTTTAAACTCCATTCAATCAGCGACGTTGCGAAGGAGCGGGGTTTTATCGAGAAATACGACGAAGTATTGGATACTTCCGTTGTGGATGAGGACAAGATCTTGGACTACATGGAAGTGGAGTTGGCCCGGGGTGGCAATATAGTGGACTGGCATGTTTGTGACATCTTTCCTGAACGATTGATCGACTTGGTGGTTGTTTTGACCACCGATAATTCCGTGTTGTACGACAGATTGAAAGCCAGAGGGTACAAAAAGAACAAGATTGACGAGAACATCGATGCAGAGATCATGCAGGTGATCTTACAGGAGGCCAAGGAAAGCTATGCGGCTGAAATAGTGGTGGTCTTGGAGAGCGACACCGAAAAGCAGTTGGAAACGAACGTGCAGAGGATAAGTGAGTGGGCGGAGAACTGGAAGAAAGATCACCCGGAGGGGGTGAGTAACGAGAGGAAGGAGGAGGAAGACGAGGAGAGTGAAGGTGAAGAAGTTGAGGGAGAAGGGGATGAAGAAGGGGAAGATGAAGAAGAGGAAGAAGGGGACGAAGAAGAGGAAGAGGAAGATGAAGAAGAACAAGACGAAGAAGAAGAAGAGTACCGAAGCGAAAACGAAGAGGAAAGCGACAAAGAGGAAAGCGACAAAGAAGAAAGCGAAAAGGAGGAAGACGCAGCCAATCTCCCCCGAAAGAAACAAAAACGTTCGTAAACTCATTCTATAGACCACCTGTTACATCTGTAGATCTGTTCCTGTAGATTGTTTACACAAAATGCAAAAACACCTTTCTCACGTAAAACAACACCGTCAACGCAGCCAACGCCACCACAACATAATACCCCTTCGTCACCGCAATATACGACCATTTTTGCCTTATTCTGGCATAGTTATGTTGCTCCAATTCCGACACGCAATTGGCGTTTTGTTGGAAGATGTACTTACTTTCCTCAATGATCTCCAACTTCTGGGATTCAGTAATCTCATTTCTGGTGAACAACTCATAATCTCTTTTGTACAATATTCTCAAGAATTCCTCATCTTCCACATCGAATTTGAAGAAATTCGAGCCCATTTCCACGATTTTCTCGTGAGAGTACCCCGGTTTTTGAGGGAACATCCCCGTGGCCTTCGACAACGAAGATCTCATGATCCTGCCTCCAGCGAACAATGCCAAGTACATCACGTGCAAGTAGGCCAATAACAAGTAAGGTTTTTCTTTGGTCACCGACTCAATATGGTGGGAAAACTTGATTTGCTCGGGCATTATGGGGTGTATGAACTTCTCCTTATTATCGTCATAGTAAAACAACAAGTCTTGCTCCGCTTTCGGAGCTCTGGCCATCTCCGGCTTCCAGATGGACTTCAAAAGATGGGTCATGTGATCGTCTTTTTCAAATTCTCGGTACAACGAGTTTTCAATGGCTTTGAACACATGGTAGAAACTCTGCAACCCTTGTCTATAGATCTTATAGTCTCTTAACGCCAAAGCAAACTTCAACGTCATCTGTTTATCGATCTTGTTGTGTAAGGATCTGGTATCCTTGTTAATTCGGTTGCCCAAGGCCCCGACATCGGTTCTTAAGGGTAAAATCTCTTCTTGGGGAATATTGACCATGATTGAATAATTGCAAAAGGGGGAGGGAGGGTTTAAATATAAAGTGGCGCGTCTAATGTCCGGACCAAAATAGTTTTTGTGGTGTTTTGCGATGGAGATATCGGGAAAAGCGAAATCGGCCTTATCTTTTTGATCAGTGAGGGTAGGTGGGAGGTAAAAGGAGGAGAAAGGAGGTAAAGGAGGAGAAAGAATAAGAGAAAATGAGAGGTGAAAGGAGAGAACGGTACGAGGATGAGGGAGTAGGGAGAATTTTATGGACAGCCTCGTCCCAGCCTGGTCACCCTGATCCAAGATGGGCCAATCTCGAAACCTGCCCAGCCACAGTTGAATGGTGCGAATCGGCGAACGATAAGTCCGAGAATCTATCGGGATTCGCTCTACTGAAATACACGATACTGAGGTGGGGGAGGGGAAGGAAATGCGGCAGCCAATGGATCAACAGAAACTACCACTCAAATCTACTTAAACAAAATACTACTCAAATACTACTTTAAATAAACTACTTAAAAACTACTTAAACAAATAATTCTAAAAACACTGACAATACTGCTTTTAATGCTACAACCATCAAACAACACTGCTTTAATACTGCTAACCACTGCTGACCACTGCTACAATATCAAACTTTTACCAGCCTTCACCTCACAAGTCCTGGTCATCCAAAGTCTTGAACGTCATGTACGGTTGGTCCTTAAAATCAATTCCGTTCTCCAACAACTTTGTAAAAGCAGCAGAGAAGTCCTTGAAGAATAATTCCTCGTCTTCGGCATACTGCTTGACGTATTTCACGAAGTAAGACTCGTTTTTCAACGCCATATCCGAGGGCAACATCATGAACGATTTGGAGTTGTCATCCTCGTATTGCCGAGGCCCGTCCCATTTTCTCTCGTGCCAGCCTTCCAATAATCTCACAAAGAAGTCGTTGGTGAACATGTTGGGGCTGGGGCCCCAAGGACCGTCGAATCCCAGTCTATCTGGATGGCATTTGCCCAAACAATGGGCTCCAATCAACGCCACCGTTTCTCGTTCGTCGAACCCCATCCTGGCAAACAATCCCTTAACGTACTTGCCGTCCTCCCTGCTGCCGTCGGGCAAGAATCCGTTGGCTGGGACTTTGGAAACGTCGTCGTAATTGCTTCTTCCTGGTCTCCATTTGATCTTGGGTCCTCCGGCCTCCTGGACCGCCACAACCCCTCCAAGGGTCCACAAATCCCCTCTGCTCAACCAAGGGTATTTTGCTGCAAACTCGTTCAAAAACTCGATCCCAATGGGCAATCCGGCATTGTCGGGGTCGGTGCTCTCAGGCTCGAGCACCATAGTGCCTCCGTAGGAGCCTCCTTTGCCCGTGCCCAAGTCGAAAGTTCCACTAGAATGCCATGCCAATCTACACAACAATCCGTATCGTCCAGCACCGTCGTCGGCGTCGTCATCCTCCCGAACCTTGTCAGCAATGGCGTTGTACACTTCCTGGAAGTCTTTTTCGGATTTTCCTTTGGGAAGCACACTCAACGGAAGCACCGCTGCTGGGAGGTATTTCTTACCGTTACTACCGTTGTTGGGGCCATTTCTGTTGAAATGGACGGGAGTCTGGCTGTAATAGTATCCAGCCAAAGCTGAACCTCCAATCAACCCCAATAGTCTGAAGTTGACTCGTGAATGCAAATAAACAGTTGACATGCGGTGTAAGTGAGGATTTCAAAATAGCTGTACTCAATGGCTATATATAGTTCTGAAACGGCTAAATAGGCACAACCGGCTGAGTTACTAATCAGGGGAGAACCTCGACTTTCGCAGCCATTTTTACACCTGATGTGGTGAGTAATCGCGGGTCGGCGATTGGCCAGATTCGCGAGGGTGTGATTGTGCAGTGTAATCGGCGATTTTGTGTCAATTAAATCGGTGATCTGTGATGATACGGTGATCATTGGGCAGGGTAATTGGTGCGGGTGTACGGATGGGTCTGTGATTCGACCTGTGGGTGTACGGGTGGGAGGTCGGCTCACCCAAATCTGCCGCTTACGACTCAATATTTCGGCAAGACGATACGAGTCATCTGAGGTACCGCCCACTAGCTTTAGAGCGGGCTACGGCCCTAAAAACTCATATTCGTAACCCCTAAATCAGCCTGAGGAAAGCGTCCTGCATATAAGCCGGCGGCGCCCGTGGGCCCAGCGGGCGTGAACGTGGGCCTAAAAATTTCGTGGGGCACGGGAGTGTAGACTGAGAAGTGCTGGTCACTCAAATCTTTCGTTAATCGCTCCATATTTCGCCTGCGATATCCTTGTGGCCTACAATACTCTTCGGGTGATTTACAGTGGCTCGCGGGCCAAAAATCTCTACGGGTGACCCCCAAATTACCATAAGGTGATTTTCCTGCAAGTGGTGGGTTGCTGGTACGGGCGCTAGGCTGTGCGGGCCTAATTTCCCGCGCGCGCCAATAGTCTCGGGGGTAACCTCGTTTATTAATACATATCTATATTTCTTGATTGATAAAGGTCTCAATTATAACAGCCGCATCGTAGATTCCACTTCCCTCTTCGTTATATGTCTTTGCGTTCTGACACATGACCAAAAGATCCTCCTTGAACTCCTCAATACTGTAGTACTTGTTGGATTTCAACGTCTTCTCTACTTGACCGATAGAAACTGGTTTCTGTATAACCTTATAGTAGTCAGGGTACAACTTCCTCGATGGTAGCTTGAGGAACACATCGACGATTCCTTCGTTATTGACGTTTGTCAACTCATACAATTTGCTCAAGATCTCTTGTCCTTTAGTGATGATGGGGTTATCGGAGAAATCCTCCGCCACCTCTTCAACCACGGGAGCTTCTTCTGGTTCCTGGTCTATGATTTGGTCGATATCTTCATCGTCATCATCTTCGTCTTCTCCCAATGTCTTTCTCCTTTTGGCGGCCCTTCTTTCCTTCCTTCTAATGGCATCCTCAACAGAATCGTTGTCGTCGTCCATGGCCATCAACCATTGTTCCTCGGTCAACCCGTCGTCATACTTGACTCTCTTTTTGTTTCTCATTCGCGTTAACTCTTTAGTATCCTTTTCGAAATGGTGGCTGATGTCGTCGGTGAACACCCTGGGTAATTCGGGGGCCGTGATCAATCTGTTTTTGTAGCCGTCGTATGACTTGGCTTGTTTCAATCTTTCAGCGTCCATTTCTGCGAACATTACCTTCTCGTCGTCACTTCTGGCCAACACTTCATTCAATTCTTCATCATCAAGCATATTTTTCTCTTCGCTATCGTCGGTAGAGGTTTCAGCCTCCAATAATTTCTTCAAGAACTCTTCTTGCTCTTCTGCAGTAGACTTGTTATCGAATTTACCCGCTTGAATCACCTTGCCATCAATGTCCAACTTTTGGTGTGCTCTTTCCAAAATCACCTCCTCCACCGAATCGTTGGTGATCAATCTTAAGATTCTGACTTCGTTCTTTTGACCAATTCTATGAGCTCTATCTTGAGCCTGCAAATCCTGATGAGGATTCCAATCGGTATCGAAAATGATAACGGTATCGGCGGTTTGCAAGTTCAAACCCAAACCACCGGCTCTTGTGGAAAGTAAGAAACAAAAGTATTCGGAATTCGGGGCATTGAAAACCTTCAACATTTCTTGTCTGTCTTCGGCTTTGGTGCTACCATCCAACCTCAAGTACTGCATTTCTCTCCACCTCAAGAAATCCTCCATTATATCCATGACTTGGGTCATCTGGAAGAACATTAATACTCTATGGCCACTGGCTTTGAACTTGGGCAAGATTCTATCCAACAATTCGAATTTCCCACTGACTCTCCAGATCAAATCATTGGTCAACCTGCTGCTATTCAATACAGTTTCTACCTCCTCGAATACAAAAGGATGGTTACAGATCTTTCTCAACTGCATGATCTTGTTATTCAACCCTCTGATACCACTTTTGGTGCTTCCAACGTCTGCACCAACAAACAAAGCATTGTGCTTCAACATTTGTTGGTACAAAATATATTGCAAGCCAGACAAGTTACATTTCAAAACCGTTTCCACCTTATCGGGCAAATCTTTTTCCACGTCTTTCTTCAATCTTCTCAAAAGGAACGGTCTCAAGACTTTGTGCAACCTTCTGATCACCAATAGACTTTCTTCTTCCGTCAAATCAATTCTCTCTTGATTACCTGTGTTGGCGAATGGGGTGTTGAACCATTCGTCGAAAGATTTCACCGAATTGAAAATCTTGGGCAACACGAAATTCAAAAGGGCCCATAATTCAGGCAAGTTATTTTGCAATGGGGTACCGGTCAAGATCAACCTGTTCTTAGTTCTATAATAGGTTCTCAAGGTGATTGACAATTTAGACTCGGCGTTTTTCATTCTGTGACCTTCATCGATGATCATATGACTATATTCGAATTTGGCTAATATTGGCCTTTCTCGGATGATATATTCATAGGTGGTCAACAACACCTGAAATTTACCTAATCTGACCTCCGGTTGGAGATCTCTTCTTTGCTGCTGGCTTCCTTTATAGACAATAGTTTTGACAGAAGGGGCCCATTTTTCAAACTCCATTGTCCAATTGGTGATGGTGGATAATGGTACAATCACCAAGAATTTATCCTCGTGCTTCTTTTCGATCAAGTAGGTGATCAATGAGATAGACTGAATGGTCTTACCGAGACCCATCTCATCGGCTAATATCCCGTTCAATTTGTTATTGTATAATGACACCATCCATTGCAAACCTTTCAATTGATATTCTTTCAACGAGCCTCCTACCAAGATTTTGGGCTGCTCTTTGACTTCTTCTTTGATTCTATGGGCAACTTGATAATAATCGATCTTCTCTCTAATTTCATCGACATTATCCTCGTCCTGAACCTCTTGCTCCATGGGGATCTCTGCACCACTTTCCACCTGCTGCACCTTGACTGCTTGGGCCAATGAATCCAAAAAGGTATTGGTTTGTTTCAATAAATGAGTAATTCTATGATCCTTGGTCTCATCCAACAATTTCATATATGCTTCTTCATCATTAGCCTTCAAAGCCTGCAATCTCTGTTTGGCGGTTTTCTCCAACTTTTTGCTCTCGTCTTTGGCCACCAAGTTATGGAAACTGGTAATGTTCTTGATCACGGCATTCTTACGGCTGTTTTTGTTGATCTTGTTCTCCAACAAGTTGGTGGAGTAGTCGATTATGGATTTTATCCTTTCCAACTGTAACAAATGCTGTTTTTTCTTGAACTCCAACTTCTGCTTCTCGTCGAGTTTGATGGCCAATTTTTCGGGGTTTTTCTGTTTGATCTTGGGTCTTTGGTTAAAGCTTCGGGTAATGAGGTTGATCATGGAATTTTTGGCCAACTCGTTGTTGAAAGAGGTGTTTTCGATGGCGAGAAAACTCATCAACAATCTCTTCAACTGTTTCTGTTTGCTCAAGATTTTCAACGACTTCAACTCAATCAATGATTTGACCTTTAAATCTTGGATGGCGCAATAATCCTGCGACTGGTGGCCTACGGTGAAAGTTCCCAAGTTCATAGGCATGTTCTCCAAATCCTGGATCCGATTGGAGATTTTCGACGATATTGCCTGCTCAATTCTGTAGTTTCCCAAGGTTTCGGCGTCGTGGTTGGGCCCCACCAAGCTCTCGGGCAATTTTATCCCCAATTTGTCGAGCTTATCGGTGTAGTCGGCGAACTCCCGGCTGTTTTGGAAAATCTTGGTGAAAACATCGTCTTGTTGACGGATCTCCAATTCTCCCAAGGCATCCTTGAACTCCACTTGCAACTCTTGAGGCAAGTCCAAATCCTTGGCCAATAACTGCAAACCCACAATCTGCTTCTGCAATAGTTCGAAATCTAGACTGGCGTCCTCCACCTTCAAGTCGTCCTGGAAACTCGTCAACTCATCGCTGTAAATCTGATGGTTCTGCACCACTTTGTACAAAATGCTCTCGATGGCGAGTTTGAGGTTGACGTTAGGGTCCACGAACTTCTGGCCCTCCTCGGTCTGGTCCCTGGCGGCGTCGCTGGCCTTGGCCAACCGCTGGTACTCGCTTAAAAGGAAATTCAAATCAGACCTGGTGGTCGGGTATTTGTACTCTGACATCTGTGATTACTGGTGGTTGAAGGTTAGTATTATGGCACAGAAATAACTGTGAGAAATGTCGCAGTGATTGTCAGTGTAAAACCACGGGGCAAAATTATCTAATTAATAGATTACTGGTTGTAGGAGCCTTTAACGCGTTAAACCTTCCCGACGTTATGTTTTTATCGTTGAAGTTTTCGCACTTTTGGGGAGGGTGTCGGATGTCGGGTGTCGCGCGAGGAGCGGCGGGAGTGGTGGTGCGCCTGGGCCGGCTGGGCCCGTTTCTCGGGACCGGTGAAAAGGGGTGAACGGGGACGAATATCCCCGCAAAACGCTCTATACTTCGCCAGTAGTCTGCTGGAGGTCCAAAGTACCTCTTTGCAGTTTTTTAGCGTTCCATCGTCCAAACAGCTGAATATGAAACCCCCCTAAACTCCTAGGGGTAAGTGTCCTGCATATAAGCCGTGGTGCGAGGGGGTGGGTCTGGCGGGGGAGACTGTGCGACGCAGCGCGACGAGAAGGCAGCGCGACGAGCAGAGGCCAATACCCACCGCGACGGCAACCCCCGTCCCAGCTAGCGACACCCGGCCAAATCAGCCGATCCAGATAATGCGAAAAATTTTCAGCATGTTCAAAGGCATACAAAGTATTGGGATCCAGAGTATCAGAAGAGCCGGGGCCAGCGGGACCAGAATGCAGTTCCAGCGGTTCCAGAGCACTGCCAACCAGCTTAATTGGGTGGACTACTTCAAATTGAAGAGACAAAACAACATCGCCAACATCATTGCTTCCACCTTCACCAGCATTGGCGGAGGGTTAATCACCTTAACATATTTGGGAAACATCGAAATCGACCCCGAAAAGCCTATTATGGGATTTGATCCGTTTATGATCATGGGAGGAGTAGTGATTTTGGGCGGGGGCTGTGGATGGTTGGTGGGCCCATTCTTGGGCACCGGGGTATTCAATTTATTCAACAGATCATCAATTGCCCAATTCAGAGCCAAACATAAGATTTTTTTGAACAAAATCAAGGCCAATCGGGTGGATCCTTCTTCACAATCGTTTTCCAACCCTGTTCCAGATTACTACGGGGAAAGAATCTATTCATTGAACAATTATAAGCAATGGTTGAGAGATTGCAATGGATATAGGAGAAAGTCGAAGGAGTTTCTTTAGCTTGTATATACGCAGTAGGCATGGTGATAGACTCTCGCGGGGATAGTGCTCTGGATAGTGCTCTGGATAGTGCTCTGGGATAGTATAAAAGAGAGAGAAGAAGAGAAGAAGAGAAGAAGAGAAGAAGAGAAGAAGAGAAGAAGAGAAGAAGAGAAGAAGAGAAGAAGAGAAGAAGAGAAGAAGAGAAGAAGAGAAGAAGAGAAGAAGAGAAGAAGAGAAGAAGAGAAGAACAGTAATAGACAAATCACAGAATATACACACACAGAACGTCTCACTCATAAATACCAAATACTCTAAATCATGTAAAGCAAGTCATACGTGTGAGATCTGGAACAGGACCCTGTATTGCCTCCGAGAAGACGTAAAGTCGAAAACCAATGGAAGAGGCCTCAAAATTGACAATTCTTGTTGAAAAGACCGAAAAGACCAATTGAAAAGACCGAAGGTCGAGAACAAAGCCTAAAAATGAAAAGTCCCAACTTCAATAACAAAGAGTGCCACTCCATATCCCATTAGGCCAATAAGACCGGTTTAACGACCTAAACCCATGTTGGTGACGTAGATCGGGTATTCGCACTGAGACTCCGGAACTGAGACTCGGAACACTGAAACTCGGGAACTCTGAGACTCCGGAACCTGATCGATCAGACTGTGGGCCAGATGTCTCGTTTAAATGTAACACCCTGATTCCCTGACCTATTCCAGCCGATGCCCCGATTCCTGGCGGTTCTAGCCTTGGATTCCTAAACTTTTATGGCACACCCGTACACCACACCCGTACACCAGACCCCCGAGATTTTGTTGCCGCACTATAGCCGATGCACCAAGGATCCCTAAAACCACCCGAGTGCCACTGCCGTATTCCCCTCCAATATGTAGTGTTTCTAGGCCTTGCTTTGATTAGCCGGAATTCAGCAATGCATGACTGATCTGCGTTGTTCCGCGTTGTTGCTTTCCCGTTTGGGGTACCTTTGTGCCGATGTTGTTGGGTTTGGTGCGGGACTGGCGCGGGCCCGGCCTGGCGCGATGTGGTGCTGGCTCGCTGCGTCCCCGCTCGCCGCGAATCCGTTTGCTCCGGGACACTAAACAAATCATGTGCTGAAAAACCCTCTATCCCCTTCCCATTTCGCCTCCTCGCCCATCACCTACATCTCTGTGACCCCCTTTCCCTTTGTTATCCTCCCCGTATCGCCTTCCCCCTCTCCGCACCCATCTCCCGTCCCATCCCCTCCCGGGCTCGCCCCGGGCACTTCCCCAATGTCGCGAGTCGCGCCACCAATCAAATCCGAAAAAACCATCGACAAAAATTATAAAAAGAGATTGGTTCGTTCTAATTCAATTCCTTCGGTTTAACAAGTAATTTTGAATGATGTTGAGGGCTATCAAGCGTGGTTTACCACACTCACAGTTGGTAAGAGCTCATTACAAGGCTGCTTACGTCAATGTTCCCAGACTCGCCGTCAGAAATTTGGCAACAAACACCAGTCAGGATGGGTTTTTATCCACTGTTAACGGTAATTATATCGACGAGATGTACGAGGCATGGAGACAGGACCCTTCCAGCGTCCATATCTCCTGGAACGCGTACTTCAAGAACATGGAATCGTCCAATATCCCTCCTTCCAAGGCTTTCCAGGCCCCACCCACTTTGATCCCCACCGTCAGTGGAGGTGCTGCTGGGTTCGTTCCAGGCCACGAGGCGGCTCCCATGAGCGAAGACGTGGTCACCCACTTGAAAGTGCAGTTGTTGGTCAGAGCGTACCAGGTTAGAGGTCACCAGAAGGCCAAGATCGATCCTTTGGGCATAAGTTTCGGCGACCAGGGCGAGGTGCCCAAAGAGTTGACTTTGGACTACTACGGGTTCACCGAGGAGGATTTACACAAGCAGATCACCTTAGGACCCGGGATCTTGCCCCGATTCGCCGAGGATGGCAAGAAAACCTTGACTTTGAAGGAAATCATCGACAGCTGTGAAAAATTATATTGCTCGGGTTACGGGGTGGAGTACATCCACATTCCTTCCAAAGAACAATGTGACTGGTTGAGAGAAAGGATCGAAATCCCAGAGCCTTACAAGTTTTCTACCGACGAAAAAAGACAGATTTTGGACCGTTTGATCTGGTCGACGTCTTTCGAGTCGTTTTTGGCCACCAAGTTCCCTAGTGACAAGAGATTCGGCTTGGAAGGTGCCGAGTCGGTTGTTCCTGGTATGAAGTCGTTAATCGACAAGTCGGTGGAGTTTGGCGTCGAAGATATCGTCATCGGAATGCCCCACAGAGGAAGATTGAACATGTTGTCCAATGTTGTGCGGAAGCCCAACGAATCGATCTTCAGCGAGTTCACCGGATCAAAGGAGTTCGACGAAGGTTCCGGAGACGTCAAGTATCATTTGGGTATGAACTACGAAAGACCCACCACTTCCGGTAAACATGTCAATTTGTCGCTTGTGGCCAATCCTTCTCATTTGGAGGCCGAAGACGGGGTTGTTTTGGGTAAAACCAGAGCCATCCAGCACTACAAGAACGACAGCAAGGAGCATAAGAAGGCGATGTCGGTGTTATTGCATGGGGACGCTGCGTTCTCCGCCCAGGGAATTGTGTACGAAACCATGGGTTTTGCCAACTTGCCCGCCTATTCCACGGGAGGCACTGTGCACGTGATCATCAACAACCAGATCGGGTTCACCACCGACCCCCGGTTCGCCAGATCCACCTTGTACCCCTCGGATATCGCCAAATCCATCAACGCCCCCATTTTCCACGTCAATTCCGAAGATGTGGAAGGAATCATCTTTGTGTTCAATTTGGCCGCGGAATGGAGAGCCACTTTCCACACCGACGTCATTATTGATGTGGTGGGTTACAGAAAACATGGCCACAATGAAACCGATCAACCGGCTTTCACTCAGCCTTTGATGTACCAAAAAATCGCCGAAAAAAAGTCCGTCATAGAGTACTACACCGACCAATTATTGGCCGAGAAGACCTTTACTCAAGAGGATATCGACGAGCACAAGAAATGGGTGTGGAATTTGTTGGAGGAATCCTTCACCAAATCCAAAGAGTACGTGCCAACTTCGAGAGAATGGTTGACCACTCCCTGGGAAGACTTTAAATCGCCCAAGGAGTTGGCCACCGAGGTTTTGCCCCACTTGCCAACGGCTGTGGATGAGTCGATCTTGAAAGAGATCGGATCGAAGATCAGCGAGGCTCCTGAGGGATTTGAAATCCACCGTAACTTGAAGAGAATCTTGAACACCAGAAAAAAGACCGTTGAAACCGGAGAGGGAATCGACTGGGCCACCGGGGAGGCTTTGGCTTTTGGATCTTTGGCTTTGGAAGGGTACCATGTCAGAGTGTCCGGACAAGATGTGGAAAGAGGTACGTTTTCTCAGCGTCATGCCGTGTTGCACGATCAATTATCCGAACAAACCTACACTCCATTGAACCATTTGAGTGAGGACCAAGGAGCTTTCGACATTTCCAACTCCTCGTTATCGGAATACGGGGTCATGGGGTTCGAATACGGCTATTCTTTGACCTCTCCCGACGCCTTGGTGCAATGGGAAGCCCAATTCGGGGATTTCGCCAACACCGCTCAGGTTATCATCGATCAGTTCATTGCTGCTGCCGAAAGTAAGTGGAAACAAAGATCAGGGATCGTTTTATCGTTGCCCCACGGTTACGATGGTCAAGGACCAGAACATTCCTCCGGAAGAATCGAAAGATACTTACAGATGTGTAACGAAGACCAAAGATTCTTCCCATCGCCAGAAAAGTTGGAAAGACAGCACCAAGACTGTAACATGCAAGTTGCCTATCCTACCACCCCTGCTAACTTGTTCCACTTATTGAGACGTCAAATGCACAGACAGTTTAGAAAGCCTTTGGTGTTATTTTTCTCCAAGTCTTTGTTGAGACATCCATTGGCCAGATCGCAATTGAGCGAATTCACCGGGGATTCTCACTTCAGATGGATCATTGACGACGAAGAAGTCGGCAAGTCCATCGAGGCCAAAGAAAACATCAAGAAGGTGGTGTTATGTACCGGGCAGGTTTTCACCGCCTTGCACAAGAAACGGGCTTCTCTCGAGGATAAAACCACCGCTATCATCAAGATCGAGCAAGTGCATCCATTCCCATACCAGCAATTGCGTGATACGTTGGATAGTTACCCTAACGTTGACGATTTGGTGTTCTGTCAGGAAGAACCATTGAATATGGGGACTTATTCTTATGCCGCACCAAGAATCTTGACTACGTTGGCGGAGACCGAGAACCATAAGGCCACTGTATTGAGATACGCAGGTAGAGATCCTAGTGCCTCGGTGGCTGCAGGTACCAAGTCGATGCATAACGAAGAGGAGGAGAAATTCTTACAAGATGTGTTTGCTTAGAGCATGAATATATTTATTGATTAGTCGGCTTCAGTGGGTTCGCACCGCGGCCTCTCTTCAGTGGGTTCGCACCGCGGCCTCTCTCAGTGGGTCGCACCGGCGCCGCGGCCTATTCCCATTCTCTCTCCCGCAGTCCCCACCGCACAGGCCGCCCCATCTCTGTCGCGCGCCAACTTCACATTCCATGAGCCATCCCCACATTTGGTACAGAGACAAAGACACAGTCCAGATCGGCGGCGTCCGCCGCTACATCATCAAATACACCCAAAAAGATAATCGCCAGGAGATCTTCTTCCGGTTGAAAAATACCGAGAAAACCTCCATCCGAGCCATTCACATGCTCAACGGCCCGTTCATCCTCTACTGCCATGTGGTGCCCTGGAACTTCCACCACCAGCAGCCGTTGCACCAGCAGTCGCGGGAAATCCACTTCAACAACGAATTGAAACCAGGGCAGACTTTCAACATCCGGTTGCTTTTGAACGACAATTCACGGGTCCCGGATTCAGATGTCGAGGACCGGGTGTACGGGTGGACCGTGGACATAATCTCCCAGATCGTGATCTCCAGCTCCACCGTTGTGTCATACGACATGCTAGTGGGCGATAACTTGGCCAGCTTGAAGAAGGTCAACAAAGGGCCGTTTCCGGCGTTGACAACGCTCTCCGGCAACTCCGGCACCAACATCAAGCTAGATCTGGCCCTAAACCCCCAGTTGGCGGTGCAAAAGTACACCGACGACGACCTATGGTCACGGGCCCCCGACTACCGCCGGCCAGTGCACCTAGTGATCCTTTCCCACGGCATTTTCTCCAATTTGACCGCAGACATGTTATACGTTAAGGAGACGCTAGAGGCCGCCGTAGACGACAATTTGTTGGTGAAAGGGTATAGTGGGAACGCCGGAAAGACTGAGGGTGGTATCAAGAAGCTAGGGTCCAAGCAGGGCCGGTATTTGGTGCAATTGGTCGACAATTTGCTCGCGCAAGGCATTGAGATCACCAAAATCTCGTTTATTGGCCACTCCTTGGGCGGATTGGTGCAGCTATACTCCATAAAGTACATTCTCGACCACGAGGCGGGTTTTTTTGCCAAACGGGGCATCCAGCCCCACAATTTGGTGTTCATGGCGTCGCCATTGCTCGGAATTTTGAACGAGATCAGCTTTATCTTGTCGTGGTTGCTCGATTTGGGCACCTTGGGCAAGACCGGCCGGGACTTGACGTTGAGCAGGTCCAAGTTGAAGGGTAAGGCGCTCTTGGACGAGTTGCCGGACGATTTGCACCGGTTCTTGGGCAGTTGTGCCAACTTGATTCTTTATGCCAACATCATCAACGACGGAATCGTGCCCCTACGCACCAGTGCGCTTTTATATTTGGACTACGTCACCTTAGACAATGTGCGGTCGCTCAAGAAGAAGAAGCAGCCCCAGGACCACGATGCCGTGGGCGAAATCGCCCCGGAAGCGGAAGCCACCACGAAAAACAGCTCAATCAGCAAATACAAACAGTTTATAGGGTTGAATTTCGGGGTAAACCGGGAGAAAAAGCGCCACAAGCTCCACCGGAAGATCATGAAGATCAACGCCCGAGCGTCCGACAACCCCAGCGACTATAGCGAGCCCACGACGCCGTTGGAGGCCGAAAACCGGCTCGGCGACCAATTGCGGCCGGAAACCGGTTCAAACGGCCACCACAGCACCGTAGACGGCTCTGGCGTTCAGAATGACAACGAGGACCACGAAAACGACGACAACCACAGCGTTGAGCTCAGCCAGGGCCAAGCAGAGCATGTGGACCATATGGAGGACAACACCGCCTTGGAGTACACCCAGGCGCTCAACCTCCCGCCTAAGGCGTCGATAGTGCAGTCTGCGCTCAACACCATCATCTGCCCCGTGCCAGACCAGGATTACATCACCAATCCCGAGGGAAGAGACCCGGTGGTGTTCCATGACCGATTTTACCACCACAATGACATCCCGCCACACGAAGAGGAGTCGGGACTATTCCAAAAGCCCAATAAGCAGGTCAGGATTGCTCAGAAGTACCACCACCAGTTGAACTGGCGTAAGGTGTTGGTGCGGCTCCCTCCAGACGCTCATAATAACATTATTGTGAGACGGCGATTTTCCAACGGCTACGGGTGGGGAGTGGTGGACCACCTCGCCCTGGTGTTCAACGACAGCACGTATCAGGAAGCTGGGACTCCCCTGGCGCCAGAGAAGACGGCCGACGGGCACGTGCCCGACGGGCGCAAAAATCCCGACGGACGCGACCCCGACGGGCGCACCAGCAAAATTTGACATCTGCCGGCGCCAGCGCCTCAGAGAAACTGTAGTTCAACATGCAATGCTATCTATTCACTTGCCGTCCAACGTAAGCACCTTGTTGACGTTCTTGGGGAACTCTCTGACGATTATCTCGCACTTCTGGTGGGTGCACAAGTCTCTCTTCTTGTGGGGAGCGACTTTGTGGAGCAACTCGAGGCCCGAGGCGTTCTCCAACGCTTCCACGGGCACCTGGTAGGCTGTCAACGGGGTGGCGTTGTCGATGACGGCGTTGGGCATCACGAACGCCCCCACGTCGATGATATCGGAGCCGTTGTTCTCCCCCACGATCAACTTGAAGAAATGAGTGGGCACGGCGACGGTGGGCGGTGAACCGATGACCTCGTACTCCACACGGTACTTGCCGTCGAGACCTTTCTTCGGCAAGTACAACGGGCCGGTCATGATTCGCACGTGGTCGTAGTTGGCGGTCAATCGGCGGCCGAAGTCCTCGAAATGGGCCCAGTAGTCGCGGTTGAAGCCCTCGCCCACCTGCGGCGAGATGTTGGTCAAGTAGAAGGTCTCGTTCATGGCCTGCTGGGTGAATTTGGCATCTGCGGCCGGAGCCTGGTGCCCTCTGTCGTATCCGCTCCGGAAATAGTCTCTCAACCGGTTTCTGAACTTCGGTGGAATCGCCTCGTCTTCGGTGAAGATCAGTTTTTTCCGGTCGACTTGACCGTTGGACCGGATCGAGTCCCGGGTGACGTGTTCCACCACCCAGTAGGGGTTTCTTTTCGCACGATCGTAGCAGCTGACGAACTCTTGGCGGTTCTGCAAGTCGTGAATTGGACCAGGGAACCCGTATTTGTAGAATCCTTCTGGATTTACTGCCAGGGATCCCACGGCACCGGTGGCGGGGCGTGGGGCCGGCACTTGTTTTGTTTCGACGGGGGTTGGTTTGGATAATCCCCAGAAGTAGGAGCTGAACCCTATGGCGGCCATGCCAACTGAACCGTATACTATCTTTGACATGAAGGGTTGTGGTGATGAGTTCGCGATGCGCGCGCGCGGGCCCAGGGCCTAAGGCCCAAGGGAGCTGCCAGCGTACCGCGAGTACCGTACCGCGGTGGGCCAATTAAATGCACCACTTATATGCAGGACACTTACCTCGGCAGAAATTGGGGGTAACGATTTGGGGTTTTTTGGCTGGTGGTGAGGAATTGACGGCTTAGTGGGGTAGATATATATTAGGATAGGGGCTGGAAGAAGTCTGGAGGGTTTTAGAGGAGAAATGAGCTGAGGAGGAGTGTGTGTGATCTTCGGTTCGCTGGTGCGAGCCTGGCACGAGGTTCGTGCGAGCCTGGTGCGGATGGCATGAGACTGGGTGCACTGGCCCAATTGTACGACAAAGTCTATACGACGAAGTATACGAGCAATACCCTAAAGTCTATACAGTACATGATTACCATTCAAAAGATTCACATGAGGCAATCTCAGACCGTGGACCTCGGCACGTATGATAAGCTCTGGCCGATAGTCAATAGGCCGATACTAACAGCCACATAAGCCAAAATCCGATAGCCAATAATCCGATAGCCAAGTATCTGATACACCGGTACAATCCGATAATCGATAAGAATACGTGCTCAAGTGCAATCTGCCAAACATAGTCAATCCACAGTCTCCACACTATAGCTGGAGCCGTATAGTCTTAGGGTTCTGGGCGATCCGATTAAACTTTCCACGCGGAAATATGAAATGCGCTTGATCTGCGGTTGACGTGCGCATTGCGTTGACATATGCGTTGACGTTGCGTATCCACATGAAACCACAAAGGAAACACTGAAACGACCAAAAGCAATACAGCGCTAAAGCAATGCAGCGCTAAAGTAATGCAGCGGTAAAACAATGCAGCGCTAAACTGTGACATTCACGCATTACAGTCTCATTCAGTCTCTCCGGCGTTTTTCTGGCATTTTCCTCTCCAGGCTACTTAAACTACGATAGTGCCGATTGCAGTACGATAAGCGCCCAATAATGCGATTTCGACACGCCAGATCCTTTGAAACCAAGGAACACCACATCCATTGAATCAAATCGTACATCCTTGACGCCTCAATCAAGTCTAGAGCCTTAATGCCATTGTGTCAATCGGCTGATATTGCCCACAATGAGTGCAAATCAGTTGTTAGACCGGTTGTTTAGTGCCGAATGGCTAATAATGCCCCATGCAGGAGATTGCTAGTTTGCGGTGCCCCTGAACGCCATAGAAGGTAATTCGAGGGTAAGGATTACCGATTCGAGGGTTGAGGCTTCGTGCCTCACGCCTCAGTGCCGCACTGTTTTAAGTTTCCGCACCCTTTTGGGTTTGTCGCACTCCTTTAGGTTTAAACAATGGATTCGAGTTGGAATGGTGGAGGCCCAAGGGAGCCAGTTTCAGAAGATAGCACCACAGCGTGACTATAAAGAGCGGAGTTTTCCCTCCATGTTCACTGTAGACTTCATTTAGTTCTTCACTTTAGTTCATCTTCTGGTTAGTGGGCGGCAAATGTTATTTCAATTCAAAGCGGTTTATTTGGCGGTGGCGCTCGCGGTGGCGGACGCGGCTTCGATCCCGGGGTTCCAAAAACGCGACGACGGGGTGATCAAGCTCGATTTCACCAAAGTGGCCAAACCGGTGGCCCAGGGCCCCCCCGTGGCCAACCAGAAGCGGGCCGGCACCTACGAGTACCCCTTGCGCAACCAGGGGAACTCCTACATCGCCGACATCTACGTGGGGTCCAACGCCCAGAAAATCAGCGTCACCGTCGACACCGGGTCCTCGGACTTATGGGTGATTGACTCCGCCAGCGGGATTAAGGCCAGTTTCGGCACCTACAACCACGGCCAGTCCTCCACCTACAAGTACGTGGCCAGCGGGTTCGCCATCAGCTACGCCGACGAATCCCACGCCGAGGGCAATTGGGTCAGTGACCAGGTGGCTTTGGACCCCCAGGGGTCCGTCAAGGTCAAGGCGTTGGAGTTTGGCGACGCCACCTCCAGCACCATCGACTCTGGGATCTTGGGCATCGGCTTTAACAGCTTGGAGGCTGCTCAGACCGAGTACAACAACCTTCCGGCGTCGTTGAAGCAGGCGGGGCTCATCAACAAGAACGCCTACTCGCTCTACTTGAACTCCCAAGACGCCGCTTCCGGCTCGGTGTTGTTCGGGGGGATTGACCACGCCAAGTTCACCGGGAATTTGGTCACTTTGCCGGTGACCAACGACAACCGGTTGAATATCGACATCGAGTCCATTTCCCTCGGGGGAAAGACCACCTCCATCGGCGCCTCCGCCACCTTGGATTCCGGGTCCACCATTTCCTACTTGAGCCCCAGTTTGTTGAGCCTGATCACAAAGGGCCAGGGTTTGCAGTACCAGGACGACGGCGACCAGAGCTTCTACTACTGGGACGACTGTAGCCAGGCCTCGGACCTCACAGTTTCCTTCAACGGGGTGGATATCACCATTCCCAAGGACTACATCACGGGAGGGTTGACCAATAGCGATGGTTCCGCTGCAGACGGATGTGCGTTGTTGATCTTCCCTGACAGCCGCTTCAACATTTTGGGTGACAACTTCTTGAGAAATGCCTATGCGGTGTACAACTTGGATGCCCGGACGATTTCGTTGGCTCCGGTGAAGTACACGTCGCAGGAGAGCATCACCACTATTTAGCCCCACTTTTGTGGCAGAGGACCCTTCAGGGACTCGAATATATGTTTTTTCGATCAGCGCTCTGAGCCGCGCCGATCGGCGGTTTTAGCGATCGGCGAAAACCGCGCTCAAAACCGTGGCGTCTATACCGATGAGAAAGTCGTTTATTGCTACCTTTTTGTGTTAAGTGTTATGCGTTTCTTCAAACTGCGTTGAACTCGTCTCTACCCTACTTCTTGCTTTACCTGATATTGTCACTGCTTCCTGGTTTCTCACTGCCTCACGCCTTCTCACTGCCTCTTTATTCCCCCGCCTTCTTATTCTCCCTTCCCCCCTCCTCCCTGCCTCCTTACTCTCCACTGCTTCACCTGCTTCACGCTATTCATCGTCAACATCGAACACATGGGCCCAATCAACGGCAAAAACACCGCAAGCTTGTGTTCGCTGGGAAAGTACGCCTGCTGTACGATCTCCTTCTCGAAAAATGCCTTGTTCGCGTTCTTATAAGCCCGAGACGACAGGGAAATGGCCCTTCTGAAGTCCTGGGCCCTTATGGCATCGAGTGAGTCCCTCAAGCTGTCAAGAGCCGACACCGCAAAAGTCCTGGTGACTTCTGGAATGGAGATTTCGTTCAACTCATTGGTCAACTTGACTAACGATCTCAATATCTGAAGCGTCTGCAAATGATGGTGGTAGACCGTCAATCGGATCAACGAGTCGATTCGAATGGCCAACGACTTGGAGGCGGTGTCGTGGGCCACCGGTAACCCGAGTAGCTGCAACAACTGCGAGGCAAACACCTCAAACACAGGGATCAATTCCTCCTCAACAATGACAAAATGGCCGTCGTCGTCGTAAACGTCGAAATTTTTGTTGAAAATGTGGACCCCGCCCCACTGCGGCACCAAGAACGAGTTGGTGGTGGAATTTTCAATCACCATGGGCTTGGCTCCGTAGTCACGCGGGGCGTATAGCACAAAGTTGATGGTGGGGTTGATGTCGTTGTTGTCCAAGTTCCAGTCACCAAAGTTGATGAACGTCGAGAGATCAGACTGGCTGATGGTCAATCGGTCCGACACCGCGACGGGAACGTTCAACTGCGAGTAGTACTGGATCTGGGTCGACACCGTAAAGTTGGCCAACGGACTCAACCGGTGCAACACCGGCTTCATCAACTGCATGATCTGCTGCGACTGCCAGGTGGTGGGTTTTCCGTCCTCCACCAACAACGAGAACACCAAGTTGTAGTCGGAGGCGTAGGGAAACGCTATCGCCTTATCTCCGGCGGGATTATCTCCGGGCCCGTCCCCCGGCCGCACCGCGCGGAATTTGGCGATTTCCCCCTCAAAAATCTTGAGGAGAATGTCGCTCAAGAACTCCGGCACTTTATTGGATAAAATTACCTTGTTGGTCAAGCCGACATTGGTTGTTTTGGAGAACGGCGACACCTGATACCACTCAAACACCTCGTGGTCTGTGTCGGGCAAAATGTCGAAGTTGATGACATATTGGGTGTCGTCTACGGCCCCCGTCAACCGTTTCAAGTCAATGGCCCAGAAATGGCGCAAACTGGGGTGGGCGCTGTATAATTGGGCGTCCAAGTGGGTCTGGGCTCGGCCGACGAAATCGTCGGCGGCGTTGGTCAAGTTGAGATACAAGGGAATGGAAAAGGATACTTCTGTTTCACTTAACCGCCGAATGTCCTCAAGGGGCAAATGGGCTCTGTGGATGGAGGTGGTGGCCAAATACCACGGCAACCCCAAGCCGCCTACGAGAAACACCGCCCAGGCCAATATCACCACCCGAATCCGCTCCACCGACCACCTAGAAGGGGCCACAGTGCTGTTGGAGTGTGTCATTTTGATTGTTGATTCGCGAAGAGCGCGACTTGGGGGGAGTCTGTGTAGCGCGGTGGGAAGCGCGGTGGGAAGCAAGCGCGGGGGGAAGCGGTGCGAGGATGGTGGGGCGGCAGCATAATCCCAGCGCGGTGGGAAGTAACGCGACAGAGAGTCGGTGCGCGACGTTGAAGGCAGCGCCGCTGGGAGGAAACAGACTGCGGTGGAACTTAGGCGCGATAGGACTGTGAGCTGCGCGGCTGACGGAAATAGACCGCTCCCCGGCAGTAGACACAGCGCGCAGAAAATGCATCGCGCAACTCATGTTCAAGAAACACCCCCAGGCCAAGGCCCTGGCCAATATCAAGGGCTCCGACCGCAAAAAGTTGCTTGCGTCGATTTGTGACGCATATGACATCCCCAAGGACCAGTTGACCAAAGAACAGGAGCTCCAGCTCGTGCCGGGCACGGTAAAACAGGCCACTTTCAAGAGCGTCCAGAATTACCTGGGAACCCTTTACTTCAACGCTGACGAGACTCCATTGTACTTCAAGTCGCGAGACTCGATGGTATACCCCAGTGTGTTCACCTGCTGGTCCAACGGATACCTCTTGCCGTTGGTGACCACCCACAAGGCCGTTATCGGCCATCTTAAAAACGGCGCCGATTTGATGTTGCCCGGATGTATGTTGCCGTTCCCTTCAGAGGTCCGCAAACACACCGTGGTTGGCATAGAAGACTACCAGAAGCCCGGGGTTGTCCAAGCCGTCGGTATAGCCAACATGGACTTGGGGACGATGTCGCAGCTCGGCCAAGGGGTCGCAGTACATGTACTTCATGTGATTGGCGACGAGTTATATAAATTGAACAAATTAGTGGACATCGACGAGCCTGTGGAGGTATCTACTGCCGAGCCGTGGCGGACGGGCGATACTGGCGATGCAGCCGGCCCAGAACGGCCAGAAAGCTCTGAAACACCTGAAACACAACCTGAAACACAACTTGAAACACAACCTGAAACCGCCCCTAATCTACCACACGCCGACGATATCGACGACTTGGCCCACCAGATCACCACCCTCACCACAGAGGAGCTCGACAACTTCTTCGTCCGGTCTTTGCTCCAGTCAATCAAGCTCGATGCCATCGAAACCCCCATAAATGCCTCCAACTTCATGTCGAACCATGTGCTCCGAAACTTGCCGCAAATCGAGCCCCAGTACCGCAATATTAAGAAGACCAGCTGGAAGAAGACCGGCAAGTTCCTCAAAGCCATGACCAAGCTTGGATATATCCAGGTCAAAGGTAAAGACGACGATTTGACTGTGACGTCGCTCATTGCGAAACTGGACCCCCTTATCCAGGGCTTCAACACTCACAAGGTCGGCAAGACCAAGAGCGGCGAGGAAAAGGATAAAAAGCCCGACAGCTTGAAGGTCGTGCAGTTGTACCAGCCAACCAACAAATACCGGATGTTGTTCAACAAGTTGGACGAAAACTATGGCACGGTTTATACATTGACGGAGATCAAGAACTTGATCAACAAGTACGTCAAGAAGTATGAGTTGAACGATAAGAACCCCAAGAACATCAAGGTCGACTATGATCTTCAGGAAATTCTCGGAGTTAACACCATTGCCCGCAGCGAGGTGGTGAACAGATTCATCAAGTACATGACGCTAAAATACACCATTTTGAAGCCCGGTCAATCCATAAACGACGATATCGAGATTCACAACGGAGAGGCCCCCAAAGTGGAAATCATATGCGAAACTAAGATCGGAAGGAAGAATGTCACCAGAGTAAAGAACTTTGAGAAATACTTCATCAAACCACATGTGATCGAGGAACAACTCCGGAATTTGTGCCAGGGATCAAGCACGTTGCAGCTGACGGATAAAGGAGGGTATGAGGTGATAGTGCAGGGGCCGCACTACAAAGCGGTCCAGGACTATCTCGTGGGCAAGGGGGTGCCGGGAAATTGCATTGTGTACCACGATAAAATGAAGAAGCGGAGACCTCGCGCTTCTTAGGGAAATGATCTCATATTTCAAGAAGGGGGGCTGATGTTTCATAATGCGGGGAAGCAGTTTCAAGTTGCGGGGAAAAGAAAAATTCGCCAGAGATGAAACAAAGAACACAAGGAACAAAGAACACAAGGAACAAAGAATACAAAGTTTCAAACATAATATACAAGAAGTGAATGACGGAACTATACGACTCCAATGACGATCAAAACTATACGACTTCAATGACCATCGGAACTATACGACCAATCTTATGACATCGGCATCAAATCACAATCTCTATGATCTTGTCAAACGCCCCCGCCTTTACGAACGCCGACTTGGTCTGGGGATTGATATTGAGCTTCTGGGCCGGTATTGCCCCCGGATAAATGTCTGAATTCTTACATTGGCTCACGTCCAAGTAGGTCAACGGGGAGTTCGACGACAACAACGAGTCGATCCCCGCCCGGGTGACTCGGATACAGCCTTTCAACACTATGGATTGCAAATGCTTCAAGTTTAGCGACACCGTGAGCAACGACGAGTCGCTGACGGCAGAGCCGCAGAACGACAAGTCCAAATGGCGCAAATCCTGACACCCGATGCACAACACCTCGATGGAAATGTCGGTCAACGAGCAGCAGAAGTTTAACTGCAAGCTGCGGAGGTTGGGCACGGAGTTGGCGATGGAAATGATCGCCTTGTCGGTCAAAAACGTGCAGTCCTTCAACGACAACGACCTCAAGTTCGGAAAATACTTGTAGGTCCAAAACTCGAACCCGTTGTCGGTGATGGTGGTGCATCGGGTGAGGTCGAGGGTGGTGATGCGCTCGCTGCAATTCTCGCCAATGTGGTACAACACATTGTCGGTGAGATGCTTGCAGTACCCGACATTTATGCGCGTCAACTGTTTACAGCCGATATGTTCCTTGTTGCCGGCCGGGGAGTCTTTCCAGCCGATCAACCGCTCGATGACGTTATCCCGGACCTTTCTGCAGTTGGAAAGGTCGATTTCCTCGAGGTACTTACCCACGCTGGGCACCGCGAGGTCCATGATCGCCATGGCACTGATCTCCCAATTGCTGCGCATCTTGACGCTGCGGATGCGGCCGCGAATGCCGATCTCGTTGATCATATATGAAAACCCCTCGTCGGTGATGTGGAAACAATTGGAGATGTCGATGTGCTGCGGCCGGTTGCCCACGAACTTGGTAATGTGTATCAACACCTCGTCGGTGACAACGGTGCTCCAGGCGGTCAAGTCGAGGGTTGTGCAAAGATGGGGCAGAACGTAGAGCAATTGCCGCCATTTTTTGCACACCCGTCGGACTTTCATGAGGAAGACCACGTCCAAGTGCAGGAACACCCTCACAAGACACAGGTCCGTCAACGGACAGCTGTTGGCGAGAACGGACGACCGGCGGCGGCCGATGGACTGGAGTTTGAGCCGCTTGTGGTGGGGAATGTAGTCGGAGGGCGCGGTGCGCTTGAGGGCGGGGACGATGTGGGGGACGGGGAGTCTTTTGTCGGAGGTGGTGTCGATAGTGTCGGATTTGAGGTCTCTATCGGTTATGATGCTGGGTGTGTCGTATTTGATGCTGCTGGTGTCGGTTTTGATGCCAGATGTGTCGTATTTGATGTCTCTATCGGCTTTAATGCCGCCTTTTATGTCCTCTCGGTCACTTTTTGGGTCCTCCCTCGGACTCACGCTCCGGGAATGCAACGGCCGAAAGTCAAATTTGAAATCAAACCCCCGAAACTCCTCCTCCACCCTCTTCGACCGCATCCTCGCCTCGCTGGTGAGCTTCATGTGCTGGATCAAAAATGGGTACTCTCGGCACAAACTCTTGAGCAAATCCGACTTGATCACGATCAACTCCACCCCCGAAATCGACCGGATGCCCGCCGACCGCTTGAAGTTCATGTTGTTCTGGAGAAAGTTCAAAAACGACATTTCTCCGAAATAGTTACCACTGCCCAATTTGGCTAGCACCACGTCGTGGTCGTCCACCACCTCCACAGTACCGTTGATGACGAAATAAATGTCGCTGCCAATGTCGCCCTTGTGCAATATCCACTGAAACGGCTTGAACTTGAGCGGTTCGGCCCCCAAGGCGATTTTATGGATGATGTTGGCCGGCAAGTTCTGGAATATCGGGAGATTGGTGATGAACTGCTGGATAGAGATTGAGGAATCCAAGTTGTCGCTGTTGTCGTCGTTGGTACTGATCCCGGGCAATATCGGAGGCAAAATGTTCATGTGTTTAGAGATTTTCTCCAACATCGCTAGTCTCTCTTGCGCCTCGTCCCGGATGCGCCGCTCCATCAACGGAAACGACTTTAGCACATGGTTGAAGTCCCTGGACGTCAAAACCCCCACCAAAACCTTGGTTTTGGCGATGACGGTTGCCGTGCGGGGTCGGTTGAACAATATGCCGATTTCCCCAAAAAACTGCCCCGACGAGAGCTCGTTATAGATGGAGTCGCCGTCGGAGCTGGCAATCGATACCACGCCCTTAAGAATCCAGTACATCGACTTGGAGGCGTCGCCCATCTTCACAATGTAGCTTTGGGGGTGGTAAGTCACGAGCTTCAAGTTGGAAATGATCTTGTTGTAGAACGAATTAGGGGCCTGCTTGAAGAGGGGAAAGTCGCGCAACTCAAGGTTCTGCACCAAAAATGAGTTGTGCTCGTGTATGTGGTCGTCGTCAGTGTCGGTATCGGCGGTATCGTCGGTTTGAGGTCTGGTTTGGTCGTTGGCGTCGGATTCCCCGTCGAATTCCCCGCCGGAGTCGCCGCCGGAGTCGCCCGCCGTCTGCTGCATATTACTTGAACGGACGTAGCTGGGGTTGGTGTTGTGGTACGACAACGGCGACGGGTTGTCCGGAGCAAAGCTATTGAAACTCATTAATTTATTGTCACTCAATGACAATTCTGCGGGTCAGTATCAGTCAGCTACTGGTCACGGGAATATATAGTGGGTCACGGGGATAGTAGATTGCAAGTATGGTGGGCTGCTATGGTTGTAGCGGTAAAAAAATATGGGTATTCAGGGGATAATAATGGTTTGTAATGAGTCGTAATCGTGATTTAATCGGTTGTTCCAAGTCGCACTAATTGCTTTTTGGCTGATGATCGAAATATGCATGGAACCCAAAGAGGAAAGCCGCGGAGGGTGCGGCGCGGCGTGGGCGGGTAGTGGGGGCGAAAAGCGTTGCGCGTGGGGGTAGTGGGGGCGCCGCGGTAGAACATTCCGCCGACCAGATTGCTCAGGCCACAGGTAGAGTTAGGCCAGGGTCTGATTAGGTATCGGGAACGCTTTTGACGATAAGGCCCCGTTTACCGCCGGCCAAGATGATGACAGAGCGAGTAGAGTTTAGTGTTGGTGGATGGTAGGGAGGGGGTAGGTCGGGGATGGCTGGTTAGAGGCTGGCGAGAAGTCTGGCGATATCTGGGCCGAGGTTCGCGCCGGAGTTACCGGCGTTAACAGAGGCACAGGGCTGGATACCTGGGTGGCTGTGGGAGGCAGTGTGGCATTACTGCGTCAGGATATTGTTTTATCGCACCATTGCTCATAAACGAGACCGGCGGCGCTCATAAACGAGACTACCAGTACTGGGAGCCAAGTCGAAATAGAGCGTAGTTTGCAGCCACCAGGACCTTTTACTTGCACAGATCAAGCAACGTTCCAGCAACCGTGATCAAACCACCTCTTAAGCATACAAATGTGACCTTTTCAGCCTCTGAGCCCAGTTTCCCCGCGCAATATCGCCCTATCAACCCCCTTATCGTGTGACATAATCTGGTTTTGAGCCTGCGCGGGTCCTGCGTTGACGTGCATGGACTTCCCTTGGAGCCCCTTGCGGCCCCCCCGGCGTAAATCTACCCCGATAGCCTTTGAAAAGTCCAACAGAATCCAGGATCACCTACCACCTTTGTATCTGCCAGCTAACCCCAGCAAACCTCCAGCAAATTGTGCTGGCTTGTGGGGCTCGTCAAAAAACGCGTTTTTCAGGAGATGCCGTTGGTTTTTGCACCACAAATACTCGTTCCTCATTAAATTGCCCGGATTAGTAGTTTATAAACAGTGCTTTAGTGAGCTTCGTCTAAATGCCCATGGCGGTTAAACCAGTAACCCATCTAGATGATATTATTCTGTAAAAATCACTTGACTAAATAGCTGATGCAAACACCCTGAACTCCCCAGTCTGCCAAACCGTCCTACTGCCGGCCGCACCGCCATCTAACGAGCGCCGGCCGCACCGCCCGCCCAATTCCCCGCAGGCTCGTTTTCCAGAAAGACGCATTCGGCCAAATTGTGAAACGCGAATTTTCGTTTAAATACCCAACCCATCCCTTTTTCGAAATTATTATTCCACCAGTCTACCAGACCTTCACCCCATTTCTCCCCAGCATATTTCCTCCTGGCATCCAGTTCAGCATCTAGTTCAGCATCCACTACAGCCAAGCCCCTCCTTAGAGTCCTTCCAACCCCATCCTTTCGTTTACAGCTACTCTCAATTGATGGTGGACCCCTTTCACAGCGTCGAGGTGCAAATCAACGGCCTCGACTTGAAAATCGCCCAGGTGGTGCACGATATGCTCCGATACGTTGAGGAGAACCCCGCCGAAGGCATTTTTCGAATCAACGGCTCCATGAAGAAGGTCAACTACTACTATGCCAACTTACACAAGTATCCCAAGTTCTTGAAACACCCCGACACCTCGATTTACGACATTTGCTCTTTGACCAAGAAGATCTTGGCCTCGAACTACGAGTTTGTGGACTCGGCGTCGTTGCGTTTGACAGGAGACGTCGTCAGCGACCTAAAGCACTTCAGTGAGTTTGTCAGCGACAACTTGCCGGAAATCTCGGCCCATACCCTCATCTACGTCGTCAACTTCATCTCCAACTTGTTGAAGTACCATGACGACACCAAGATGACTATCATGAACTATTCCATCATTTTCCAGCCAATTTTGATTCCTTCCGACAACTTATTGTTATTGCCCAACTTCATCAATCTCTTGCGATATGTGATTGAAAACAAGCACCAGTTGAACTGTCCTGCTTCTGGGGCCTCCTCGGTGTTCACCGACGAGAACTCGCCCTCGAATACCACTGCTGACACCACAAATAGTGCTGTTTCCACTCAGGGTGCTTTTTCCAGCCCTGCGGGTTATGCCACCAAGAACAGCAGTTTCATCGACTCCAGCTTCTTCAAAACATTCAAGAGCTTCAAGAATAAGTCCCTAGACTCTATCAACGACACGTTGAAGCTCAAGTTGTCCAATCAAAAGGATTTTGTGAAGATGAGGCTAAACAACGGGTCAATGACGTTTGAGACCATTGCGGAATCCCTGGCGCCACACTGCGTGCCAGATTGCTTGCCCATTAGACAATCTACTCCAGAAAGCCATGAATTAGAATTTCTCCTGAACCCTTTTGAGGAAGCGATCGAAATACAGGCAGCAGACACAGAAGCAGCAGACACAGAAGCAGGAAATACCGAAGCAGCGGAAGCAGCAGACACGGAAAATGAGGTTGCACTCCCATCTTTGGCTCCAGAGAGCGAATCACGCTTCTTATCCGAAATCACCCCACAAGGCGAAAACCGGCCCGAAGCTCACACATCCGAGCCCGACGCCAACTCTTTCAACGAGTTGTGCAAGTTGGACTCTATAAACTCCAAGTCATTCCAGTTTAACATCGATTTGGAGGCCCATTCGATGTCTTCATCGTATCACAGCATGCAGGAAAAAAACACCACATTCGACACCATTGAGTCCGACGAGCCGGCCACCGACACCAGTCAGTATTCAGGGGGCTCTCCAAAATCCGACAATTCAAATTATACCCCCAAAATCGGTGCCGAAGCCGATTCGTCCCCCAAAACCAGCTCCATTTCTTCAAGTTTCAGAAATACTATCAGCAAGACAAAGGACAAGAGAAGCTCGATTTTCTTCGGAGAATTGTCACCATTGAATTCTAGCGTCAACAAGAGGAAGAGTTTCATCAGTCTTTTCAAGAACAATGGGGTGAAGCGGAACTTCACATTAAAATTTAAGTCACGGAGTGTTTATTAGGGAATACAGGATAATGTAACTCTCTCCCGCGGCCGTAGGGCGGGCCCAGCCCAAGTTTTGCGCCACCTTCGCGAAACCTGTTTCGCGCTAGACCCTCTAGGCCGGTTGTACCCAGGGCGGTGCGACCAAGGTGCCACCCAGGCCCCAGGCCCGTAGGCCAACCCAAAATGCGACTCTGAAAAATTTTCAGCAGTATGTTCAGAACCATCAGATCCTTACACACCACAGCCATCCGCTATGCCCCTCAGGTGGACAGCAAGGCGGCGGAGGCCAAGAAGACGTTGAAGCAGGTCCAGAAACTTCGAATCAAACACCGAAAAGACCCTTCCAAAGACCCGTTATTCATGGAGATCCCCAAAGCATTGAAGTACTTGCGAGCCAGTGAAGTCGGCGAACACGCCAGCAAAAGCACCATCAGCTTGTTGGTGACAGTAATACCGGAAAAGGGATCGAAGAACTTAAACGGATTTCTCAATTTGCCCCACCCGGTGGGCCGGTCCAAGTTTTTAATCTTCTCCAACAAAACCGAAGAGTTGAAGTCCAAGATCAATCTAGACCCCGAGAACTACGTCATTGGGGGCAAAAAGTTGTTAGAAGACATAGAAGAAGGCACGGTTGATTTAAACCAGTTCACACATTCGTTCTGTTCCTTTGACATGCAAAACAACTTGAAACAATACGGAAGGATCTTGTCACAGAAGAACTTGATGTGTACTGTGAAAAAGGGAAATGTGGACTCGGTGGAGAACATTCCCAGCTTGATTGAAAAGGGGTTAAGCAGCGTTCCTTTCAAGCAAGTCAACTACGAGATCGGGTTTCCTATTGGGAAGTGCAGTTTCTCCGACGAACAGATCTTACAGAACATCAAGGTGGCCTCGAACACCATTTACGGCTTAGAGCCGCACGGAAGCAAGAAAACCAACGTAATAGGCCAAACCGTAATCTCATCTACCAAAGGGCCCGGGATCGTCATTGATTTCCGCCAATAGACTTGTATATACTCATGCGGACTCTTTTCTTTGTTCTATAGCGTTACATCCGTACACCACACACGTACACTTACAGATCATCACACCCGTACACCATGCATCCAAGTGCGCATCCGCGATCTGTGTCGCGTATGTTCGAGATAGCGTCTAGCCACAAGATCGTGGGGTTCCCCGACGGAAACATCGTGGGGCTTTGCCCCACCATCGACCTCCTCGTCATTTCTATGAACAAGACCTCTATATGGGTATTTCGGTTGAACGGCGAGAGAATCTATTCCGTGAATAACAAGTCTCCCATCACCAGCTTGTGCTGGAGTCCAGACGGGCGGTTTTTTGCAGTTAGCGGCGCCGACGGCAAGGTCAAATTGTACGACAGCAATAATGGCAGTGTTGTTAGTGAAGTGGCGTTTGCTGCTCCCAATTTGGTCACCTGGTCGGCGTATCAGCGGCCCGAAACCAAAGGGGAGTTGTTTGACATCGACATTTTAGACAATCTTCCCCAATTGAGCGACTTTGAGAACTTCCGGCTGTTGAACTACCTTTTGGTGGCCTCCAACAACGGGATTTCTCTCATTTTCAACAACTTGGTCCAGTTCAACATCCCTTCAACCCATAATATGACCAACAATAGTAACTTGGATTTGTTTAACCAGTACTTCATCACCGACAAAAACCAGCTTGTCCACCTACAAATTGACCACAGCGAGTTCACCATCGACATCATCCTTGCATTCTGTAAGATTAAACTTATAGTGAAGAACCTTAAGAGTCGCCTCAGTGCTATCATCGACGAAGCCAAGTCGTTTTTCACCACATTCGATCGGTATTTGAGCAATTACCACGACAACATCGCCACCAGCCCGCACCCCAACCACAAAACGGTGATTGTCAGTCTACAAAACATGCTACTCACACATTTGATACCGAAAAAGCTCAACGACTACTTCTTGAACCAGTTTGGCGAGCGGGGATTGAAACGTTTGGGAAAGGAAGGGATGGATACCTACGATATCATCAAAGATTCGGTGTTCAAGAACTTGATCCAGTACTACGAGAAGCTTGTGGTGATATTGAACCGTTTGCGAAGCATAATCAGATGGTGTTCGATCAACCAGATGGAATTTGGTATCGAGGTCGACGATATCGACCAGATCTTACATTTAGCCAAGCACCACATGAAACTTCTTTACCAGTTCATATGGGAATGCAACGAGGAGCTGGCGCTCTTTGGAAAATTTTTGAGCTGGTGCAAGTTCCTAATTGACAGTTTGGTCAAGGAGAAGAATGACGAGGAGATCACCAATATTCCCAACTTGCACAGCTCAGATTTGCTCAATTACTTCAATAATTTCCTTTTCAATTCCAAAATACACCGATTCTTGAACATTGATGGTGCTTTCGACATCATCAAAACGTCAAACACTTCGGTTAATTTAGGTGAAGAATTCGATAAGTTGGATGATTTGGTGGCTGCAAAACTCCACGCACCTTTTGAAACGCATTTCGTGTCTCAGACAAGTTTCAAAGATCCCGTGGATATCGGGCTCCCGAGCTGTGAGTTACATTTCTGTGGTCAGAAGGGTTTTGTGGTGTCGGAACAGGGAAATGAAATCACTGTAGCCGATTTCAGCATGCGGAGGTCGATTTTGGCGTTCGAAAACCTCATTAGCCACAAGATACACAACAACTCGCTAGTGGTGCTCATTTCTCGCGGACACGAGTACTTCCTCGAAAGGTATGACATCCAGCTGCTAGAAAAAGTTGAAATGGGCAGCCCAGAGGGTGGAACAGCTGAAAAAACCGGCCCAGAGGGTGGAAAACTTGAAAAAGCCCCACTAGAGTCCAGAAAGGTCGAAATGGCCAGTCCGAGTTTGTTGGTTGTCAATGAAACAAAAAATCACGGATGTGTATTTGAATCAAACCGAAAGGACTACTCGTTGGTTAATCTTTCGTGAATGGGCCAGCTTCAATAGAAATTCTGTCTAGGATTCATCTTGAAGCCGTTGTCGATGTAGAACTGCCGTATTAGATACTGATTATAGATTTTAACGATGTTCTTGTCGTTCGGAATGAGCTTCTTCTTTCCATGTTTGATGAAATTGCGGGGATGGTTGGCCATGTATTTGAAAAAATAACCGTTGATGGGAATTTCGTACTCAAGCACTTTATTCAATTGTAGGATTGAGGATTCGGCTATTGGCTGGTAATTCAAAAGCATGTTTTTTATGAATTTTAGCTTTATATCAAGGATCTTGTCGCGGCCAATGATGTGCATAGGGGATCCGAACCTATTGGGGGGGTATAAAGCCTCAAAGGGGCCGATTTTCAAATGGGTGATGGGGTTTTTGGATACGAAACGGTAGAATCGCTCGACGTGGTCTATGTACAGGGGTTGGGGGGTCGCGGGGCGGGGTACCATGTGGATTTCACCGCTATTAGGGATGTCGCCGCTTTTATTAGGGGATTCACCGCTATTAGGGATGTCGCCGCTACTGGGGCTGTCGGTGCGCGCCTCCGGCTGGCGCGGGGGGAAGGTGTCGTCAGCGCGACTTCGCACTTCCAGCCGACTTCGCACTTCCACCGGCCGATGGCGCGGCACCTCCCGCGCCAACTCCCCCGCGAACGCGTCCTTAAACCTATCGTCCACACAAAGCTCTTCCACCAAGTGCACATGGGGATAGCTTCGTCGTATGTCATCGTAGTTCAAATTATTGAACTCGTACACCATTTTATAATGCTCCGGGTACGCCTTGCGTCCTTCCACCGTCTTGTACACGTAATCTAGAACCGCAGTGATTCGGGACCAGTCTTCATAGACCAATATTTCATCGAGGACCTGGCAGTACTTCTTGTACTGGCCGTGGTATTTCTTGTACTTCCTCGCAGGTTTGCTAAACTGCAACTTAGTGTGGGCCTTGAGCTTCGCAAGCGTCGCCACGTCCACCGGGAGCCGTCGCACCCGGGAGATGAGGCCCTTGTAGGAAATGGGGCCAGAGTTCATCGCGATTCGCATTTTTGGCAGTCGCATTTTGGGCAGTCGCATTTTTCATCAACAAATGGCATTGGCAGAGTCTGTCCTCCGGACGATTCACAAATACGGCATGGTGCCGCGGCTCGTGAGGCTGCTACCATCGATATCTTTGTTGCTAGCGGCGTTGGCGGTGGCGTGGTTGCACATTTTGCCCATGGAAGGGCAGTACCGGAAAACGTATATTTCGGAGAACGCCCTCATGCCGTCGCAGGTGACGTCGTATTTTCGGGAGAGCGAGTGGAACGTGGTGCGGGGGTACAGAGAGGAGTTGAAAAAGTACGGCGACGCGTCGGTGGAGGAGTTGAACCGGGTGGTGGAGCCGTGGTTGGTGGATTCGGGATTGAAGACAAGTTACCACAACGACACCGCTAGCGGGCTCCCCCCCAGTCTATATGCGATTTTACATGCCTCCCGAGGCGAAGATACCGAGGCCATGGTTTTGGCTGTCCCTTGGCAGACGTCGGACCGGCAATTCAACCTCGGCGGAGCGTCGCTCGCGGTGGCCTTGGGCCGGTATTTCAACCGCATGTCGATCTGGTCGAAAAATATCATCATTGTGTTCACCGAGGACAGTCACAAATCGTTGCGCGGGTGGGTGGAGGCCTACCACACCTCCTTAGACAAGACCGCGGGTTCCATCGAGGCAGCCATCATCTTGGAGTACAGCGGGGAGGTTGACCACTTCGACTACTTCGAGATGTGGTACGAGGGCCTCAACGGCCAGTTGCCCAACTTGGATCTCCTCAATACCGCCGCCCAGGTGGCGTATCTGGAGAATATCCACGTTTCCATCCAAAACACTCCCGGCGAAAAAGTTACCTTGGACACGTACGGCCAGAGATTGAGGGTTTTCCTCAAGGGCATCATCAGCTTGACGTTGACGGGGATAGTACGGCCCATCAACGGCGCAGAGTCGTTCTCGGGGTGGTCCATCCAAGCGTTCACCATCAAGGCCCGGGGGACCAGCGGGCCCAACGATATCACCCAATTCGGTCGGGTGGTCGACTCCACCTTCCGGTCGGTCAACAACTTGCTTGAGAAGTTCCACCAGTCGTTCTTCTTCTACTTGTTGCTCGGCCCGCGGTACTTCGTATCCATAGGCACCTACTTGCCCTCGGCGGTGTTGATCGCCGCCAGCTACGCCTTGAGCTCCTTGGGGTGCTTGCTCGGGTCCGATATCTCCGTGTTGTCGTTTTTGTTAAACTTCAAGAACTTGTTGGTGTTCTTCACCTCCATAGAGTTCGCCAGCTACTTGTTGGCGAACCTTCTCCCGATGTTGATGGCCAAAGCCAACGACGACGCCGATAAAAACAACCTCGTGACCCTTATCCTTGTGTTATTCGCTTCTACCAACGTTGTGTTGTCGACGGCGACGTTCTGGAACCACCGGCTCCCCAAGAGGCTCCGCATCGGTGCCACCATCGCCTATTCCATTATAGCCTTCAGTTTGTTCTTTGTGTCGATGGTGATCATCATGTTGCTCATTTTGAACTTCTCGTTGGCGTTGGTCATCGGTTTGGCGGCGTTGCCGTTGACGTTTGTGCCGCCGGTGATCCGGTCGATTGAAGCTACGCGTATTTCCCGAGCATTGAGTTCCAGATCTTCGAAAGCGTTCCCGTTGCTTGATATTATCGACGCCTACAAGCCCAACCTTAAGTTATTCTTTTGTCTTTTCGTGTCCAATCCTATATTCGTGATAGTGTTGGCTGGAACTTATTATATTGACCAAGAAGACGGGGTGTACAACTTGGTGTCGAACTTGATCAGCTCGTGGGGGGATTTACAGTGCTGGACGTGGTACATAGTGATGTTGGGGTGGTTTCCGGCGTGGATGAGCGTGGCGGTCAGCTGTGTGGTGGGGGACTTTGAGGAGATGACGGTGGAGAGAAAGGTGCAGTAAGGAGGAGGAAGGTGCAGTAAGGAGGAAGATGGGGTGATTGAATATATTACTTCGTTTTGAAAGTTTGTGAGGCTTCAACGTTTTGAAGACTCTGACGTTCCAAAGGCTCTTTGACGTCTTCGACCTTTTGACGCTTTCAAAGGCTCTCTTGACTCTTGACGTCATTCGACATCTTTAAAAGCTCTTTGAGACTCTCTTAGCATTAAAAAGACCTTTAAGACGTTTAAAACACGGCTTTGACGTTCAAAGGCTCTGACGTTCAAAGGCTCTGACGTAGACTCTAAGACTCATTGAGACTGACGGTTAGTTCTTGTACTCCCGCACAAATTCCTCATGGAATTTGGCCCAGCTCTCAATCCAGTCCGTTCCCGGCGCAAGAAACGTCGTTCTCAAGTGATATGTGCCCTCCACCTGGCCAAACCCGCTTCCTGGGACACAACAAATTCCGGTTTTCTCCAATAATTGAATACAATAGAACTCGTCAGCCACGATTCCGAGCTCACTGGCTCTGCGGAACAATTTCTCGTAGTTGTGCTTGTTGAAGTGCAATCTGGGGAACAAGTACATCGCTCCTTGAGGCTTGTTGCAGGTGACGTCGCTCATGTTGATAAACGCATTGTACAACAACTCTGACCGTTGTTTCAACGCACTGTGGATAGCCGAAGTTTCCTCTTTATACAAGTTGTAGCTGGGATCACCTTCTACGGGAGGGTTGATCATGAGCTCCATCAAAGCCTGGCCGGAAACCACCGGAGACAAGTTAATAGAGGCCAATTTCAACATCACCGCCTTGAAGCCGTCGGTGAACCCCACTAACTCCATATATCCCCCTCTTTGGCCGCACTCGCCACTCACGCCCTTGGAAGTGGAATGCAACGATGCCAATTGCACGTTGGAGTATAAATCCGGTCTGGCGTTGACCAATTCCGCCAACACTTTCTTCATCGACACAAACTTGCCCTGGAACACGTTTTCCTGGTACACCTCGTCGGCGATAAGCACGATGCCGTGTTCGGCAGCGATATCGATCAATTCCTTGATGTCGTCCTTGTCCAAAATCGACCCCGTGGGGTTTCCAGGGTTGATCACCACCAAACACTTGATGTCGACGCCGTTGGCGCGGTTGGTCTCGATCAACCGCCGGATTTCGTCGGGGTTGGTGGCCCAGTTGTTGGACTCGTCGAGGAAGTAGCCGATGGGCTTGGCGTTGTTCAAGGCAATGGACGCGGTGTACAACGGGTACTGGGGGATCGGAATCAAGAATCCCGAGCTCTCGTCCACCGATAACACCTGCAACAAGTATGATACCGCGGATGAGGCCCCCGCGGTGAGAAAGATGTCGTTGTAGTTGCTGGGATGGCCGTCGCGCTTACTGATGAACCTCGCCACCGATTTTCGCACCAACTGGTCTCCCTGAGAGTGCGAATAGGCGCCAATGGACCCCGTGGACGCCAAAATGGTGGCGGCGCGCGCCAACACGTCCTCGGGGTACGCCTGGGCCAACGCCGGGTTGTGCATGATTTCGGGGTTCTGCAACAACGACATCACCTGGCGGTACCACGTCAACGGTTTCTGGTCCAACTGCTGGGGATTGCCGATGTTGGCGTTGATGATGCGTGTGAAGGGGAATCCGTGGGAGTCGGGGCTGTTGGTCAAATGCTGTTTGATTTCCTCGGCTCTGATGGGGATACGGCCTCTGACGGCGTATTTGGCTTCAATGGCGTGTTTGTTGAGGTCTCGTCCGTGGAGAGGTTTGGCGGGGGTGAAGTTGGCAAGGGTTCGGATGAAGTACCGGGGATTGGTACTAATTCTTGAAACCACCATCATTGAAGGAGTGGAAAAGATGGGAAATGTGATAGGTTTTTGAGAATGTTGCGACTCATCGCGACTGACTGCCCGGGAGTGATCGCGCGGGGAGTGCGGGCGGGGGTACCGGGCGAGCGTTGGCACCGCAGGAGCGCGGAAAATAAAGTGCGGACGGGGGCAGGGCGAGCGCGTTGGCACCGCAGGAGCGCGGAAAATAAAGTGCGGGCAGTGGCACCAGGGCGAGCACTAAAGCAGCGCGGGGAAAGTGGGAGGATTGTTGGGTGCGGCGGGGGAGAAAAGTCGCGGCGGCCGCGAACGACACCGCAGCAAACCACCAGGGAATGGTCGGTTTCTATACCTCCTGCCGTCCCTCCTGTCGTAGCAAGAAACTATCCCTAGTACCAGTCCTCGCAACCTCTTGGCTGCCATCACACAAACTCCTCCCTAACTTCTCCTCCCTACCTTCCCTCCCCTATTATCACGAGACTTCTATCCCGAATCCGCAACCCCTTATTTTGGTCATCCCCACACTTTCAGCAATCAGGAGATCAGACATATTTATACGACGGAGTTGCTCAACAATAGCCATTATTTTTTTGATGAATCAATGAGTAAAAAGATATCTTTGGCAATAGAGGACTCGGTGGTGGACCAACCACACGTGAAGCCCTCCAACGAGCCGTTGAAGGCGTTCTTGGTGTACGACGATGGCAGTCTGAAGTCGCCGCTGTCTCCGGATTCCGCCGACGCCGCCGCCGATTCGGCCGAGTACAAGTCAGAGTGGCTGGTGGCTGGCAGCAATTACAATCTCAGGCGCACAGTGTCGGTTTCGGACCTCAACACCACCCAATGCCACGATTCCAGCGGTGACGGTTCCGATGTTCCCGTCAGGAGGTTCTCCATCTGCGATTTGAACTCCTACAACACCCCTATCTCGCCCCGGGGCTCGATATCGCACCATCCCCGGCGCAACAGCATAGCATTGAAGTTCCAGAGCCCCAAAACCTTGAGTTGAGGTGCCACACCAGTACACCAGGCATCACACCCGTACACCACAGGGCCTATGTTATATGCAGGTCGCTTACCTGAGGTCGATTTGGGGGTGATGAAATGGAGCGTTTTGGCCCGTGAAACGCTGTGCTGTGGCAGAGGGGTAGCTGTGGGAAAGTAGATGCCGTTCTAAAAATCTGGAGCCAGTTTCGGCCAATTTGGGGAGGGTGACGAAAACGGTTGTGCACCGGTACACCCACAGTTAACACACCACACCAGTACACCCACAGCTAACACACCCACTCGACTTCAAACCTTAGTAGTTTACTTTCGAAGTTCGAGGGTTAGAGTGCTAGTGACCGCTTTTGGGTGACTTCGCCGGGGACATGGTGTTTGTGTACCGGATAAGCCATGAACGAGCCTTAACGAGCCATGAACGAGCCACAAACAAATCTGGCCACATAATGTAGTTTGTATATTAGTAATTAATGAACACCGGAGGGACCGAAGTTGAGTTCGATGAGTATCTGAGGGCCTCTGAGGCTGAGGTAGTCTAATTAGTGCCAAAATACAATGAGTCGATGAACCGGTGTCTGAAATGCCAATCGGTGTCGAGAAACCCCTCCCGATTGTAGACCGGGAACGTCTCCGTCCCCGTCATCGAACTCAATTTCCCAATGACGATATTTACCGTCGGGAACACCCTCAAGATCCTTCTCAACCCGATCTCGGTGCAAAGGTAACTGCAGAAAATGATGTCTTCCGGAGGAATTTTATGGTCTATCAACACCTGAATGGCCATGATCGCCGCCGCTCCACTGACGATCTGGGCATCGAAGAGCATGACCTTCTTGTGGGCCAACTCGCTCAAGCCGTTGGGCAACTTCTCAAAATGCAACTGGGGCTCGCCGGTGCGGACATCGGACTGGATCAACAACTTGCCCAACGGGATGTCCAAGAAGGTTTTCTTGATCGACTGGTTGAAACAGTCCCCTGAACGAATCACCGTTACCGCCACCATGCTATCGTCTTGCACCAATCCCCGGAAGCTGCAGCCGTTGGGGGTGCGCATGGCCACCTCAGTGTAGCTGGTCAATGTAGCCAAAGCATTCTCGATGATCAACGTTGCCATGCGGTTGAAGTTGAAAATAAAGTCGTCCAAGGAGGTGTTACGGCCGAAAATCGCCGAGTTGATCCCCCGGATCTGGTTGCCCTCGGGCACGATGGACACGTTGGGGTAGGCGGACAAGTGGAACTCCAAGTCGGTGCCCAAGCTGCGCAACCTCCGGATGTGGGCCAACGACTTGAGGTACAACTGCTTCTGGAGGTGGCGGATCACCAAGTCGATGGCATTGACGTTGTCCAACCCCCTGGGAATCACCAAGTCAGCGTTGTTCATGGTGGGGTTCAAAAATTTGACGGCGTTGGGCTTGACAAAGGTCTCCCACTGCTTCATGGCCCCTGCGAGGTCCCGCTTGCGGTACAAGATGTCGCGGGTCAACCGGCGGGCCAAGCACACGTCCAAGTCGGTGTCGACGTAGATCTTGATGTCCATCAACGCCAACAATCGCGGATCGTACAAGGCATAGAGCCCCTCGATGATGATGACGTTGGCGCCGTAGATGGTGGTGGTTTTGGCGGTGCGGCTGTGGCTCGCGAACGAATACACCGGGATCTGGGCCTTCTCTCCTCTCTTCAACTGCTGTACCACGGTGACGAGCAACTCCAAGTCCAAGGACTCGGGGCGGTCGAAGTCCCAGTCGTTGGCAAACGCCTTGCGGCTCTGGTCGGCAGTCAACGGCTTGTAGAAGTTGTCGAACGACAAGAGCACCGTCCAGGGCTGGTTCAAGTGGTCGATGATTTTCTGGGAGATCGATGTTTTACCGGAACCGGAGTTGCCAGCGACACCGATGATGTAGGGTTCGGTCCAGGGGGGAATGTAGGAGGCCTGGGGTTGGTTTTCAATGGGCGGGAGGGGGCTTTGGCTGACAAAGGAGCGGTTGCCGCCAGGGGCAATTCTTGTGTCTGGCATGGGGGCAGGGGGTATTTATACGATCAGACACGAGGGATGGCGGCAAACCACGGACTTATGATTCGGGAATTGATACGGCGGTTATGGAGTCGGGGGATTAATGCGCCGACTCAAACGCTGATCTTTGAGGAATGCAGATCTTTCGAGGGGATGGTGATCTTTACCGAGGGTAATTGTGAGGGGAATGCTGGAGCAGCTGAGGGGAACGGTGGAAAGGTCTGGAAAAGTCGAAACAGGTCTCGAATCACTCGACTTGAGGGGAAAATGCGCGATGAGCAGACGAAGAATAAAGACCGACGGCTCGGAGTGGGCCCTGGACGACGAGGCGGTAGCGGACACTGTCGCTGGTCCTGGAAAAGAGAATGACATCGAACTGCAGCCCGTGCAGGAGCAGTCACAAAAACAGCCCTCGACACAAACAGAACAAAAACAGCCGCCGACACAAACCGAAAAACAACCGCCCACACAGAAACAGCAAGGGCGGCAGCAGCGCCTAAATCGCCACCCCCAGACTCAAGGCAGCGGCCACGGGTCCCTACAACACCACCTGGCTCGCCATGGGGCCCACGAACCACCCGCCCCATCCTACGAACTCCCTCAGGCCTACGTGACCGCCGACGGCAAAATCGACACCAAACGTAAGCTCGCCGCCCTCACCGCCACCACAGCCACCGGCCCTAAGAAGCTGCGCTACGACAACCGCTGGGAGGCCGACCAGCTCCGCAAGGCCCAGCCTTTGGTCCGCAACGTCGACGATATCACGGTGGACGACGGCGACTACGAGTACGTTTTCGACGAGTCGCAGTTCGTGGCGTTCGAGTCGGGCCCCCGCCAGGGCCAAACCGCCGCGCCAAAACCTCAAAACACCCAAAAACCCCAAAACCCCCACGATCTCGACGCGGTGCGGAAGTCGCTCCCGGCGTACCAGTACCGCGCGGAGTTTCTCGCCCTCGTGCGAAAACACCAGGTGGTGGTGGTGGTGGGCGAGACCGGGTCGGGAAAAACCACCCAATTGCCGCAGTACCTTTTTGAGGAGGGATTTTGTGCCCATGGCAAGATCGGCTGCACTCAGCCCAGACGAGTGGCGGCCACCTCGGTTGCGTCCAGGGTGGCACAGGAGATGCGGGTGAAGGTGGGGGACAAAGTGGGGTACAGCATCCGGTTCGAGGACCGCACGGGCCCCTCCACCGCCATCAAGTACCTCACCGACGGGATCTTGTTGCGGGAGTTCCTCACCGACCCCCAGCTCTCGGCATACTCCGCGTTGATCATCGACGAGGCCCACGAGCGCACCATTTCCACCGAGATTCTCCTCAGTCTTTTGAAGGACCTCGTGCTGCAGCGTCCGGAGTTGAAGCTCATCGTGGCCTCTGCCACCATCAACGCGGAGAAGTTCTCGCGGTTCTTTGGCGACGCTCCCATTTTCACCATCCCTGGGCGACGGTTTCCGGTCGACATCCACTACACTAAACAGCCGGAAGCAAACTACATCCAGGCAGCCCTTAACACCATTTTTCTAATTCACACAAAAAAGCCCCTCGGGGGCGACATTCTCGTGTTTTTGACCGGCCAGGACGAAATCGAGTCGTTGCAGGAGTCGTTGGCGGAAGCCAGTGCCGCCTTGGGTTCTCTGAGGTCCCTGGGGGGCCCGGAGCTCATTGTGTGCCCCATCTACGCCAATCTCCCCAACGACCTCCAGGCGAGGATTTTCGAGCCCACCCCGCCCAACGCCCGCAAAGTGGTGTTGGCCACCAACATCGCCGAAACCTCCATCACCATCGATGGCATCAGGTACGTCATCGACTCGGGCTACGTCAAACAAAACGTCTACAACCCCTCGACCGGTATGGACAGTTTGGTGGTTGTGCCGTGCTCGCAGGCGTCGGCCGACCAGAGGGCCGGAAGAGCCGGCAGAGTGGGCCCGGGGGAGTGTTTCCGGCTCTACACCAAATGGTCCTTCCACCACGAATTGCCCGAAAACCCCGTCCCCGAGATCCTTCGGGGAAACTTGATCTCCACCGTGTTGCTCCTCTTGTCAATGGGGGTCAATGATTTGATCAACTTTGATTTCATGGACCCTCCGTCCTCCGAGACCTTGATCAGGTGCCTCGAGTTGTTGTACGCCATTGGAGCGTTGAATTCCAAAGGAGAACTCACCAAAACCGGCCGGACGATGTCACAGTTCCCCATCGACCCCTTATTCTCCAAGACCTTGATCAGCAGCGTCAAGTTTGGGGTGGTGGAGGATGTCACCATCATCATCTCCATGTTGGGCGAGAGCTCCAGCTTATTCTACAGGCCCAAAGATAAACGAGAGGACGCTGATAAGAAGAAAATAGGGTTTCAGGACGTCAATGGCGACCACATGACCCTCCTAAACGTCTGGAACCAGTGGAAAATCACCCAGTACTCTTCTTTGTGGTGTCAGGACAATTATATTCAGTACAAAACGTTGAAACGAGTGCGAGAGGTCAGAGAGCAGCTCACGCAACTCTGTCGTAAGGCAGGGCTCCTCGGGGGCGACGATTTGGGCGCCAGCACCCCCGAAGCCCTCAACAAAACGGTGATGATCCAGAAGTCCATTGTTTCGGGGTTTTTCCCCCATATCGTCAGATTATCCAGCATGGGCGACTCCTACCGTTCCATAAAGAAAAACCAGGCGGTGTACATCCACCCGTCGTCAGCCCTCTTTTCCCTTCGGCCCCCACCAAAGTTGGTGTTGTATCACGAACTAGTACTAACCAGCAAAGAGTATATGAGAAACTGTATGGTGGTGCAGGAAAAATGGTTGCTGGAGCTCGCCCCGCACTATTTCTCGGAGAAGGACTTGGAGGCCATTACCAAACCTGGCCAACGGTACAAGTAGGCCATGCCACCCCGTCATGTAAAACTCTCATATAGCATAAACCATTGTCAAACACACCTGTACACCCCTGTCGAACATTCACGTAATAGTACCGTGCACCACACCCGTACATCACTGATCCGCGCACGCCCTCTACCCCGTACATCGCGATCGCGTCCCAATAACCAGGCCAACGATGGATAAACACAACCCACTATTGCCGTTTGCGTTCACTCAGGCCAACAGCGGAGACTTCCATTTGGATACCACCCCCAGATCCCGCGCCACCATCGACGAGAACGCCCGCAGTATCTACCACACCCGAACCCCGGAATCATCCACCCGAAGACCGGTACTAAACCCCGGATTGGTTCCCAACTTGAAGCGTCGCATGGGAGAAAGCTTCAACGAGAAGGATGACGTGAAACGACGAATTCCGGTGTTTGGCGAAGTTTCGGGTGAATCCGAACTGCCTCAGATCGATCCTGAGCCCATCGAGCACATCGACTCAGAGCCTCCTGTGCAGCCTTACAGCGACCGGCTGGACGATGTAGACGAAGAACCGACGGTCATAGACACCTCCGAGGGATTTAAGGTTCCCCGCCACGACATTGAGGGGTATCACGACAAAGAGAGCTACATTCCCCCCAGCAGTCCTCCGGTGTCCCATTTGAACTCGGATTTCGATGTCGGCACCTTCAGCGTTCCTATGTCGCCCAGCCAGCGTTTGCACAGCGACACCAGCCAGTATTCCCCCACCAAGAAGGATCTCAGCCAGAAATCTGTCCGCAGTACCCAGTTAGACAGCGAGACCGACTTCGGCATCGATAAGTTCAATCGCTTCAGGCCCTCGGGAAACGACTGCCCTTCTACCGACCAAGATGTGGGCCTTTCCTTGGTCGACCAGGCGGAACAGCTCCAGCAAATCAATTTGAAAGCCCGAGACCTCGTGATCGAGGCCTTCGAGGAGATGCAGACCAGTATCAACCTTGAAGGTTTGGGGTTGACGCAGATTCCTCATGAAATCAAGGACTTGAACAATTTGGTGGTTTTCAACCCCACCCTGACGGTGTACCAGGTTTACTTGACCAACAACAAGATCCGGTTCTTGACTCCGGCTCTCTTCAAGTTCACCAAAGTTAATGTCCTCGGGTTACGCAAAAATAAGATCATCCGCATCCCCGCATCGATCAAGAAGCTCGTGAACATGACTGATTTGTCAATTGGAACGAACCGGTTGCACTACTTGCCCCACCAGATCCTCCGGTTGCCCTCGCTCGCTAATTTTACTGCTGGGCCCAACCCGTACTTTTCTGTGGCCCCAAATGCCGTGGCAGTGGGTGTGCAGGGTCAGGTGGCTGTAAAAAAAGTGTTGAGGTACCGTGGAAAAATCAAATACTTCAAATACCACCACGAGATCAAACAGGAGAATTGCAGCGATCAGAAGTTGGTGCCTTCGTTGAAGACATTGTGTTTGGCCAAAATCGCCAAATACGACGTGTCGTACCAGGAGACAAAGGAGTGGAAACGGAATACCCCCAGGTTGTTTCACGATCTCATCATCCGAGCAATTTCGCAGGGCAACTTTGAAGAAACCTGCTGTGCATGTGACAGGATAATAGTGGAGCCGGTGGCGGAGGTGATTGAGTGGTGGGACTTTCTAGGGAATAGGAATCTTCCTTTCAAGAAGGAGTTTTGCTGTGGGATGTGTGTGCAGAGATATGGGAGGGATATGCAAACAGATGGGAGTGATTGGAAGGAAATAGAAGGATTGAGATAGGAGGATTGAGATAGGAGGATTGAGATCTAGGATGAGAAGAGGAATATTGTGGAGAACGAGAAGAATGAGAGACAGGAAAAGAAACAGAAGATTGAGAAGATTGAGAAATAAAGTAGTTGGAGAAGAACAGTGAGAATGAAATGAGAACGAAAGGTTGAGGATGATTGAGAAGATTGAGATTGAGAAGATTGAGAACAAAAATGAGAATGAGAAGATTGAGAACAAAAATGAGGATGAGAATATTGAACGAGATTGAATGAGAGAATATTGAACAAGACTGAATGAGAGAATATTGAACGACACGAATGAGAGAATCAGATTAAGAACGAGAAGAACGAGAATGAGAACAATAAAACAGAGAATAACGAGACTGAGATACACGATAGCATTATAAACAATTACTCCGGCACACCTCAACATAATTGAACGGAAACACCCCCGTGCGCCCCTCCAATCTCCCCTCCCACCAATTGCCCTCTTGTTTCGTCACCTCAATGATCTGTCCTTCCCTGATAGTGAGGTCAGTTTCCTCTTGGGCATGGTAATCGTAAACTACTCGACAGAAAACCTTATCTGCGGTTCCTTCAGGAATCGTCTGCATCACGCCTTGACTGGTATCCTCCAACATCTTTCCAAATGCAATGTCGGTCAACTCCTTGTAGTAGTTATCTCTAAAGCTCAGAATCTCCAACTGTTGGAGGTCTCTTTCTGCGATTTCCACCATTTGGGTCCCGGAAGCGATGATGTCATCAATCCAGGTGACCTTATTGGTGTCGTCAACGGAAAATCCTAACATTTGCTGGAAACAACCAATATTGGACGAGATATGGTGACTTAGCAGCAATTGGGCGTAGAACACAAGATAATTGATGGGTTTTAGGAACAGGTCTACTAATTTAAAGAAGAACGGTAACTCTTTCTTCAACAATCCGTTGATGGCGTCGTAGTGACCCTTGATGGCCTCCCTTCGGCGCTCCAAGCTGAACTGGTGCTGTACCTCTTTGGATGTGAGGTCTCGGGTTCTGGATTTGACGCTCAAGGTGTCTAATTCGTTGAAGTTGGAGTCGTAGTCGTCCAAAGCGTTGTTTCTGCTCCTGACTTTTCCCTTAATGCTTTCAATTATCTGCAAACACGCTTTGGATTTGGCTTCAATCACCAAAGCTACATGGTTTGGCTCGCCCATTCCGTGCTTGATGACCTCCACCTGCTTGGTGTAGTGCTTGCAGGTGTTCCAGGAGGCATACTCCTTCATAAACCGCTTTTTGGCTTCTTCGCTGGCGAACAACTGCTCAATATCGATGGTTTTGGTCTTCAAAGCGTCCCTGGTACTGACGTCGAAATTGTTGTATGGGTCGAGAAGTTGGCTCGAAATCTGACTAATTTCGCCGGCAATGTCAAAAGCCTTCTTCAGGTGGTCTGCATAGAGCCGGGAGTACCGGATCAAGGTCCCCAAACTGCCTTCAACCACCCCCAAGGTTTTGTGCAACAAATCGAACTCTTCGTCAAGGGTATAGGACCCGATCTTCGACTTCCTCTTGATGGCCTGGGGCATTCTCCTGATGTCTCCTAGGGTGATCAGCTGCAACGAAGCCTTCATGTCGCTGAAACCACAGAGAATATTTCCCAAGTCCATATGTGGCTGCAAAAGATAACGCGCAAACGCAGCCGCAAATGCAGCGCAGCGCAACTTCGTGCAGGTTTTCGCAGATGCCGCATTTGCAGCCATTTATTGAATATACACTCATGACTGAGACGGGTGCCCGTGGTTGGACCCCGGCCAGGCGTAGATGGGGGTAGGACTAGGGCTCTTGCTTTTGTCTTCGAAGATCTCAAATCTGTCCGGATTTGAGTTGGTGGAGGTGGTGAGTTGATCGAGTAGTTTGTTCCGAAGCAGTTTGGGGATGTCAGCTTCGACGATCGTGGCCTTAAGCGACGCCAGTTTTTCCTCCACCAATTCATCTAAGCTCGATAGCAACTTACTTCCTAGGTTTCTATCGACAGGGGAGTTTTCATGGACCAAATGTCTTAAGGAAATAACGGTTTGTAAGTTTACAATGAGTTTCTGATAGTACTCTTGGGGCTCCATGGCGTCGTGGTTATTGTTATCGCCAACTAGGAGCAATGCTGCGTAATATAGCATGATGTGAATGTGCACAGGGACGTATTTCAAGTTACTGACGATATCCTTGTCGTTTAATACCAAGTTTAGCACCGTTTGAGCGGCGTTAAAGGCAATGGTGGCGTCATTGAGCATGTCGTGCTTGGAAATCAATTTCCGGGCGGAAATAAACTCTTCTTCGTCGGAATCCGAGTCGTCCTCCCAGTTTTCGTTATCGGTATCGACGGGTTCGGGCCGAGGCACATCGGCCACTAGTTCTTTCAATTTGGGAAACCCTCCGGTTGGGGAGTTCTCTGACTGTAGCTGCCGAACAGCCGAGGAGTTGATGTGCATTTTGGCAAAGTTGTAGTAGATCAAGGTGGACTTTGACGGCCACACCGCCCCGTGGTTCATGGGAGACAATAATACCGTCCAGGAAACCATCCATTTATCCAACTGTAAATTGCTCTTGGAGGGTATGCCCAACGACGACGGAGCAAGAAGGTCCCAGGCATTGCCTTTGAAAACCTCGTTCAACGCTTGGTTATACTCCACCTGCGATACAAGCCGCAAATCGGTGAACTTCGGGTGAGGAGGGGTGTCCTGATGCGGGGGGTCCTCAGGCGAGTCTGGTTTGGGTGTGTCCCGATTAGAGGGGTCAGTACTCGAGGTCTCTGTTGAGGTCAGTTCCATCTCTGTTGTCTGTACCGCCTTGGCCGCCTTCACATCCTCAACCGCCTCCTGTTCGTTGCTGAGCAATAAGCTTCTGCTGTGCTGGAGGGTGTACTCATTGTCGTTCACCAACGGCTGTCGGTTGAAAGTCAAACTTTGTTGACCGTCCAACACATACAACAAATACCAGAGCTTCAATCTGTCCTTGGGGTTCAATTTCGTCTTGTCCTTGGACCTCTTGGCCTTCGGGTTGTCGAGTCCTATCTCTTTGGCAATTTGCAATGCCAATCCCGTGAACATCTGAGAATCCGATAGCCAGAAACTGCAAAAAATAAGGGCCAAGATAGTGTTGAAGCCTTCTATTTCGGTGGTGGGACGTCCTTTGAACAACAAATTGCCACAAAGGTTGTGTAAATAGTCAAGCAACAGCTTCAGCTTGTCAGCCAAGTGGTTTTTGGGGTGGTGCATGGAGGAAATGGTGCAAATGGCACAAATCAAAATCGGCGAGCTGTGCCAAATATCGTCTATGGAGATCTTGGAGATCTCAAATCCAAACAATTGGGGCGTGATGTTGGAGTCGAAAAACTGGAAGAGCTCCTTCGCCTCCTCGAGGGTAATTATGGTGTTTCTGAAGTCATCGGGGGCGTCGGGGCCCACTTTTATTCGTTTAGGCTCGTTTGCGGGGGCCTGGTGCGAATTCCGCTTGGAGCCGTGCAACATCTCCTGGTGGTGCCGCTCCTGCTGCTGGAAAAGCTCTCGCTGGCTGCGGGTGAACACATCGACCAAGTCGTTCAATTTGGTGTCGAAGGAGTTCATTTTGGTGGACATTTCGGACTTCCAAGAGCCCTCTGGCCGCGGCTGGGGGGGCGCAGGGGACAGGTAGTGCGACGGTGCGACGTGCGGGGCAATATGCGACTGGGCACCACCACCGTGCGACTGAGTGTGCGACTGGGCCGCCTGGGCGGGCGTCGGCGCGGCATAGTGCGACAAGCTGAAAGCAGGAATCTGGGGGCTCGAGTGTCGGCTACCCCCGAGCACGCTCGGCAAATGGCCCAGCAAGCGAGCCGCAGAGTGATTCACACCATGTGCTATTTCTGGAGACGTCTGCGCGTCGAGGGACCCACCAATAGGATTATAAGGCGGTAACACCACATTCCCCGGCCCATCGGGCCCGAATTTGAGCGCAGGGAGTTTCGGCACAAAAACACAGCTACTCCCTTGCCCCGTCTTTACACACCGCTCACATGGGAGGCTGTCTATGTACGAGCACTTGACCTTCGACCGCTTACAGTTCGAACACGGTTTTGTCCTCTTCTCTCGGGCCATTGATGTCTCGAGTGCGAAAATTCCCCATCTTTCGCAATGTCGATGAAGCCAAAGATAAAGGGGTTTTTCGGCCCCAACAGACAGTACGCGGTGTCGGGGGCGTCCAACGACACCTCCAAGTTCGGCTATAAGATCATGCGGTGGTATGTGGGCCACAAGTTGCCTGTGGTGCCGGTGAATCCCAAAGCCACCGAAATATTGGGCCAAGAGGTCGTCAAGTCACTCCCCGCCGTCATTGACGCCCTCGGCAACTCCGATTTGGGCCACCACCGGTTGTCGGACAAAACCGGATTGAGCATTTCGTTTTTGACGCCTCCAGCGGTCACTCGGTCCACGTTGAACGATATTGCTGCCACCAAAGGGTACCAGGAAATCATCAAGGGATTGTGGTTCCAGCCCGGAAGCTACGACCAGGAGGTGCTCGACACGGCGCAGGCCATCGGATTATTCGACAGGGTAGTGTTCCAGGACGAATGCATCTTGGTGAGAGGAGAAGAGGGGTTGTACAGTGCCAATTTATGATTACTAATCCAAAATCCTCTTTATGTACTTCCCCCACGACTCGTCGCGGGTGGAGTTGTAGTTCAAGTCTTTCTTGTTGGTGCTGATCTTGTAGGGGAACGGCGAGCTCTCGAGGGAGGTGATGGGGGGAATGTGGTCCTTGTTGGTGTCCACAATATCGATGATATTATTTAAGTTCTGTTCGAAACTCTGCACCGACTGCAATATGGAGGAGTCTAGGGCCCTTCGGGAGCTGGAATCTGACTCCGACCCCGTCAACGTGGTTCCGGTGGCTGTTTCGCTGCCGGTAGTGCTGGATAACGTAGTGAAGGGTACGCATGTGACATTGACGATCCACGATTCCCACACTTTGAGGTTGTCGGTGTCCTTGGGGCCAAACCAGCTGCTTTTCTTGGTCTGGGTCTGCTTGCTTTCGAAGAACTGGACGGTTATGGACGACGAGGTGGGGACTTCCCCGTTGAAGTCACTTTTGATCAAGTCGTTGATTTTGTCGTCAATAAGGGCGTCCAAGTCGGTTTGGTCGGACGCTAGGGGGTACGGAATGTCGTAGAACTCTGTGGTAGCCGGCGTTATGGGTCCAAAGAGCCTTTGAAAGAATATTGACCATAGAACTCCTACGGGTTAGTATTCCGGGGGGTACTTGGGCCTAGCGACGCTCCCAGCGACGCTGCGACCAGACACACTGCGTTATATCCAGGTATACACACCTTTGAGGGATTCTCGCACCACCGACCTCTCTGCCGTCAAATGCAATGTGAACTCCATGATGACTGGGGGGTTAGTGTCGCAGTTAAGCGCGCGCGCGTGCGTATTTTCGTGTGATTTTCGTGTGAATTTCGTGTGATTAGCACGTGACATCGGCGTGACTATAGCGTGAAAGACTCGTGACATGCACGTGCATCACTTACAAATGCTCTCCCTGGACCATCTCCTCCAAAACCGCCACTATCTGCGGCATAACATCATAGGTAAAGGTCTCCAATTCCGGCCGCTTGAACTTGGCTAGCACGTAATCGGCCACAAACTTGTTGGGAGGCTTCCCCACCCCAATACTGATCTTGGTGTACTGTTTTCCCATGATGCTGTCTATAGACCGCAAACCGTTATGACCCCTGGCACTGGTCCCCTGGCGACGGACTTGGATCTTTCCCAATGGAAGCAGGATTTCGTCATGGAGCACCACCAATGCCGGACTGTAATTTTTCGACTGCACCCTCCGGATCTGCCTCCAGTTCGTAAAAATAGCGTCTCCCTGCAAATTCATCAAGGTATCGTTGGACTTGAACAAAAGGCAATTGGGGTGTTGAGAGTCCTCGGAAACACTGTAAACCCCCCTCGTGAGGTTCCGGTGCTTGGCAAACGGCTTGAAGCTCGTCCAGTGGTTTTCCACCAATTTGTCCAACGCGAGATGGCCAACATTGTGTCTAGTTCCACTGTAATCAGGCTCGGGATTTCCGATGGAAGCTATCATGAAAAACGGGGGTTTGTCGGTGGTGGTGGACGACTGCCGGACATTGGAGGGAAATTTCCAGATTGTGGAGGGGCATATGCGGCTCAACACGTATTTGTGACTGTATCGGAGTAAATGCATGGGGAATAAGATGGAAGAGATGAGGTGAACTTTTATTGCAGATTTCGCGTATTTCGCAACAGTGCCAACTTCGGTACCGCTTTTTCGAGGTTTCGCATCTAGTTAAACTTCCGTACCTCAGCCTCAAGAATACCGTGCAACTCTGACAACTTGGTGGCGGTGGTGTTGATCTGCTGGTGTTTTTCAACAATTGACGTCAGAGAATGTTTGATTCTGTGGTTAGTATGGTATGGAGGGAGGAGGGGGGTATACTTACTTCAGCAAACACTTGGTGTGGTCGAGTCTAAAGTAGGCATCTTGCCAGATTTTCATTTGCTGCTGGTTAGTATGTTGCCCCGCGGTGCCGCAACTAGGTTCGAGAACTTACCTGCTCGATTTGTTCGATTTCCTCTCTGATTTGCTTGTCGGAGTCGACAAAGTCGGTGAATATTTCACTGTAGCAGTCTTGAATTTTGCTCCAGTCTAATGGGGCCATTTGGGTGATGGGGTTCTGGACCTCTAGGTTCCCCACTAGCTCGTTGATATAGGATTCCAAATTATTAAGACTAGTCAACTCTTGGTGGTCGAAAGAGATGTTTTGACACCGCATGAACAGCTCGATCTCGGCTAGATTGTCGTCTCTATTTCTGGGCCCGCAGGGGGACGATGATGGGTGTAAGGAGGAGCCGGTTTGCGACGCAATCGGTAAATCGCTCTCGAGGCGGTCAGATGGAGCAGGATCGGAGCCAGGAGGTTCGTCAGTCCTGGTTGAATGTGGTGGGGGGATCCTGAGCTTCTGGGGAGAGGCTGAGCCTGGGCGAGGACTACTTGAAGGTTTGGGAGAACTCATAATTGGTTGCAAAAATCTGTTTGTGCGCATAGTTTCGTGTATACATTAAATAGATGGGTTTCTTTCGCGGGGGTCGGGTCTAGGATATCGCGGGGGGCAGGTCCAGGATTTCGCAGAACCGGGCCTAGGAATCAGCCTCACCGGGGGCCTAATTTTGCTTCGCGGCCTGCCTCCGCCTCCCGCGACAACCGCGTCAAGCTCTTGTGAGAATTCTGGTACTTCAAGTGTTGAGCGTTCGACACCCTCTTCAACTCCTGTAATCTCTCCCTCAAGTTTCCAACGTCTCTCAAACTCTTTTCCAACTGCAATCTCTCTTCTTCATACTTCAATCTCTTTTCGGCGTCCAATTCCCCGAAGAAATACCCTCCTTTACCGTCAAACTTGAGCAAGAAGTTGTGGAAATGCCACAATGCCGGTCTATGAGCCACCGACAACAACGAAATCCCCATTTCCTGGGCGTGTTTATACATGAACTGCTCCATTGTGGGGGAGACCGCCGACGTGCACTCGTCTAAAACCGCAAATTTGGGCTGGTGGTAGTACAATCTGGCCATGGCCAACCTCTGTTGGGCTCCGACCGACAATTCTTCCCCCCAATTCCTCACTTCCTCCCAAGGATGGTCCCCGATCAACAAATCATCCAATTGCAACATTTTGAAGATTTCGTATAGATCTTTATCGGTTTTTCCATGTTTGTTGTTGTTGAACTGTTCTAAAGCATGGGGGTAAATCACCTGTTCCCTCAAGTTGCCTCGACAGAGATAGGCCCTTTGCGGCAAATAAAACATATTCTCGGCACCAGGAATCACAATGCTGCCTTTTTTGACAGGCCAAAGGCCCCCCAACATCCGGAATAGCGACGATTTCCCAGATCCATTGGGTCCTGCAATCAACAAATGCTGTCCGTGTTTGATACTGAAGTTCAACGATTCAATCAACGTCACGTCTGCAGGGGTCACCAATTTTACATCTTTGAAGGTGATTTCGTTGCCGTACTTCACGGTGTCGTCGGAGGACTCAGCTACAGCCTCTCTTTTGCTGCGAAGGCTATTTTGCTTGATTTCAAACAACGCATCCTGGAAATCGCTCACTCTGCTGGCATGACCCACCACTTGTAGCAAGTATCTCCTCGAGTAAATCAACCTGTCCAAGGAGTCCGAGGCACTCAACAATAATCTTCTATTGGTGATGAAATCCCCTGAAACCGAAGGATCAGGCTGTTTGCCCAAGTATTTGTTGATAAACACCGGAGCCGAACATAAAACCAACCCAGCGGCCCCCCAGAAGTATTTGACGATGAAAGTCTGAGCCACCTCGTGAACAGCCTTCTTCCAGTACTCCATCTTGGAAAACCTCTCCAACTGGTAGTAACAGTAGTCGATGTAGTCGAGTTCTCGTTCGTGGCCCCTCAAAAAAGCGATTTCTTCGCTGTTACTGACGATTTTGGAGTGAGCAGACCTCAATTTACCCTCCAACTCCGCTCTTTCGGAGGCTAGCTTGGCAAAAGGCGGAGAAAACAACCGGAGGATCATGGTAGAGAAATGGGCTATCAATCCCAACGCAAGTGTGCCTTCACCACTTCCCACCCCGCTTTTGCTCAACTCTTTTGCGCAAAGTAACAAATCTAAGGTGGGCTTCAATAATTGTCCCGGTAATGACGACAACGCCCCTGCCAACCGGGAAACGTCGGTGGAGATTCTCTGATCGGGATCCTTGATTTTGCTGTCGCTGATCTGAATCAACGAATAGTAGTTGGCGTCCAAATTATCCGGTAAATAGTCTTCAATTATGCTGTTGGTCATGTTAATTCGTAAGTGCTTTCTGAAGTTGCTTCTGGTCCAATTTAATAACGCATTTACCACCGAAGCCGGGATCCCCAAAAACATCCAGAATGCCAACAACTGGCCGAATTTCCTCAATTTTTTCGATACCAACGCCCCCACCAATCTACCATCGAGACTGGCGACTTTAATGGTCAAAAACGCCCGAATCACCAACAACACCAAGTGTGACACGAGGTACAATACACTGATGTCGGAGAATTTGGGAATGGCGGCCTTGAATAGTCTCCAGGCGGATTCTCGGGAGATTTTCCGCCGTTTCTTCGTCACTTCCCCCACTTCCTCCTTGGCTTTGGGCTTAGACTGCGTGTTGGTGGCGCCCAGGAAGGCAGCGGTGATCAAAATAATATACGAAGCATTAAGCACAAGAGACCGGTTGTGCTTGTAGACATTGAAAGCCGACAACGCCCATGATTGGTTTGCTTTTGGTGTAGACATGATGTGTTAATGACTCCGGATTTCTCACGAACTTTTGTGGAGTTTCACCGAGGCTATCAGCGCGACTCGCGACATCGCGACCCGCGACACTGGGGTTGGTATGGGGATCTAGAACGGGGTGTTGTATGAAGATGGAGCTGGTTGTTCGTGAAAGCAAATAGAACTGTCGAATCTGAGGGGCTTTGAGAAGCAGAGAATGGGTTATCTGTTTTATCCATTATGCCGAGGCAATAAAGTTGAGTAAGATTTTCAAACCAGAGGCCTATAAAACGACCATTCCGCAGCTTTGACACAGTATTCGAGTGACAAAAATTGAATTTCACTCAGTAGAGGCGACAGAAGAGGCAGGATCAGAAAATTAGTCGAGGGATGCCTCATGGCCGAAGATGAAAGATATGATGTAAATGAAGAAATTGATATGACATTGGGGTGAAATGTTCTATATTGATGTGGTGATGAGACAATAACTGTGCCAACTTAACACATTTGCGAAGGGATATCTGATAAACGACAAGCCAAAATATCACCTAACGAGTATCTGTTCAATGCATCCTCTTTACTTGCCTTCATCCTCGCATCACAATATTGACCACAGTCGCACCACAATATCGACCACAGCCCGCCCCTTGATTGAGATCACGCTCATTCAGCCTCAATGAGCTCGTTGAACGTCTGCTGGCTGCTTTGCAACTTCTCCTCCAATTCTCCTATTCTCTCTGCATACACCGTATCAGCCAATTCCGTGGTATTGCTGCAGTCAGGATATTTCACCAACAAATTTTTATATAACTCCACCAATTGTGCTACCGTCCACGGTCTTTGGAGATCGAGTCCATTTATCATAGATAGTTTTGTGCTTTTGTGGTCAAACCAGTTCGCACTGACGTCTTTTAGTATCAGCTGTTTTGTGTGGATATCTTGCGGGTCAATCAACCCTTCGGTGTGGAGTAGTTGGAGCACCAACAAGAGATCTCTTTTGTTATAGTACTCAGGATCAGTCACATCCATTAGTTTTTCGCGCACCGCCCGATGAGCCTATAATCGATGGCGCGGCCGGCAGAGAACGGTGCAGAGTCGCACAGTCTAATCTATATTACAATTTCATCACTACTATAACAGAATCGCCTCTCAAAAACATCTTGTGGACGTACCTCTCTCTGGCGTTGGTTTTGGTGATATCTCCCTTCTGATTTCTCACCGGCTCGTTCCAAATTTCCCTCACTTCCTCCAATATCATGTTGCAATGCTGGTCATAGGCCTTTAAACTGGCCACTAGCTTGTGGTTGTTCCGGCAGGAGATGACGATTTTGGCCCGGTCTCGCACGGCGTCGGCCAAAATCGCGAAAGGAGTGGATTCAGCTTTGTCTTCCAAAACATTCACAGGTTCACTAGACGTTAGTAGCTGTTTAATAAGTTTATCCCGACGGCAGCCGCAGGAAATAGGATCCAGCAAACCACTGCTCGCTGTACAGTCCACTGCGCCGCCCACGGCACCGCTCCGGTCCCCCTTATACCGATACATACCTCATCTGGGTGTCGGCCATGATGATGAGAAAAAATGCGAATTTCTATTGTACATCTATTTACTGGGCTTGTTTAAGGGAGCAGCCAAGTTGCAGCCCCGTTGGATAATGTTTTCGATTCTGTCTTTCAAAACACGGGAGTTGCAGTCGACTGTGAGGTTCTCGTAGTGGATGGTGGCGTGGTTTTTGCCGAAGGCGATGGTGGCGACGTTGCCGTTGTTGGTCAAGGAGTCTCCGAACTGGGCTTTTAATAGGGTGGCGATTCGGTGGATCCGTTGCTGGATGTCGCTGCCGATGTCATTTTTGATGTCGATTTCGGGGACGCTGTCATTTTTGATGCCGTTGTCGGGGTTTTCCTGTTTGATGCCATTTTCCTGTTTGATGTTGTCGGTGCCGTGGTTATGGGCCTTCGACGAGATTTTCACCGATGCCGGCGACGACTCGATCGAATACAAGATTGCAATGACACTGTCTGCCAAGGAGTCTGCCATGAGATTGTCGTTGATCCACTCCACTATCACGAATAGCGATGAGTTGTGCGATTTGGTCCGATCAACCGTGATACTTATCATATCCATGATGAGGCACACCCACTGGTCTTTGGTGTCGTAAAGAACATTTATGAACCCGAACATCTGTTCCAAATGCCACTCAACAATCGATAAGTTTGCGTTTATGATCAAATCGATTTTCGACTTGACAATGGAGGTGGAGAGTTGGGTGAATTCGTGTAAATCCTGTAGTTGCAAGACGTTCAAGTCGAAATCCTTCGACACGATGACTCCTGATAACGGGGCCTTGCTGGTGTAGATTTCGACCTCGTCGGCGTCGTTTTCGGCTTTTTCGTCGTTTTCAGCATTTTCAGTCACCTTTCCCGCTTCCTCGACCTCCTCCATATCCACATCTTCCTTCTTCACCACTATCTTATCCTCCAACTCCGTCTCCAATTCGTTTTTCAACTGCACAATTTGACTCTCGGCCAATAATCCCAACACTCGGGCCACTTTCAATCCGTTTATAGGAATACTCAACTGATCACCGTTTCTTGGGTTGTACACTTTGATTTCTTGTTCGGTCCCCCTTCTATTGCTATACTTACTCAACAAAGCCGACTTCAATCTACCCATGGGTATGGAATCTCCATGGACTAAAATGATCTTGGACGGATTGATCTCATGGATGAACTCACTGTTCTGCAAGAAATCAACATGTGCTGCAAACGAAATCTCTTCTATGGTCAAACGTCTAGGAATAGTCATGTCAGGATTGTTGATCGAAGGTATGGTGGGTGGCGAGATCAACAAATCTTTTGCCATGGTTCCTTCAACCGAATAACCGGTCATCAACACCAAGTTCTTGGGGTCGGGGGCCCATTTCTCGAGCAAATTACGCGATATCCCGCTTTGCAACATCCCAGGACTAGCTATGACCACCGAAGGCCCAAAGTCGTGAAACCTGTCCAAAGACTTCAATGTCTTGATGTATCTGAAATTAAAGGGATTTCTGACCAGACTGTTCTTCGACGACGTCTGCAACTTCACTGAGTCGTTCATGATATTGGTATAGGTCTGATACACCGCCAAGCACTTCCGAGCCAACGACGAAGCAAAGTAGATGTCGAATTTCTGAAGATCGGGATTTCTCTTCCAGTAATCCTCCAAGATGAGGAGCAATTCTTGCGCAGTACCCAAAGCAAATACCGGCATCAACACTCTGCCGCCCTTGGTCAACGTGGTGTGGATAAGCTTGGTCATCCTCGTTTCCTTCTCCATTCTTGGCTCGTGGGTGGCAGTTCCAAAGGTGGATTCGGTGATCAACACGTCGGGCTTGATGGTGGGGATTTCCGCCACCGGCAAGTGACGGTTTTCTTCTCTGGAGTAGTCCCCGGTGAACAAGATTTTCAAGCCTCCCACCTCGATTAAGTACATACAAGCACCCAACACATGTCCCGCATGATAAGCAGTAAATCTGATGCCTTCCAACTCGATGGTGGAATGGAAGTCGATCGTTTCAATCCTGTCGAAAGACTTGATCAAATCCTCGTCTGTGTACAAGTTTGACGACGAGGAGCCCCCCATAACGGCGTCGTTGGCGTTGCTCAATGAGGTGACTCTGACAAAATCAGTCAACAACCACCGGTAGATGGCTTTGGTGGCATGTGTCATGAAAACCCTTCCTTTGAAGCTTGTGTGTTGCATGACGTACGGCAACGAAGCCGCGTGGTCCAAGTGGAAGTGACTGATTAATAACACATCGACTTTGGACAAATCGTACTCGTCGTAGAACGGGAGCGAATTCAAGCCCGACAACCCCGGATGAACCCCAGCGTCTAACATTATGACCTTGTTCTTGTATTCTAGGATATGGCATGATCTCCCGACCTCGTTACAGCCTCCCAAACCAATGAATTTCAAATCATCGACGTCCGACATGTTTTTGTTGGAAAGTGCGAGGTGCGAAGGTGCGAAGAGAAGGGTGGATGGGGGTGGGCGCGCACTGGGCCGGGGATTTGGGGCACTTAGGACCGCGCTGGGCGCGACTGGGCTGATATGAATAGAGAGGAGAGTGGAATAGAGATGAGAGCAGAGAGCACAGAAAAAACACTATATCCATACACTATACCCCCACACGCAAAATGTTCTGCCTTTGATGTCTGAACCTGATAACCTCGTGTCTTTCCATAATCATTAATGCCTTATCCAAAGCGTTGACACTTGCTTTACCACTTTCCACCAACTCTCTTCTCAAAGTTCGGTAGGCAGTCGACCATCCGATGGGAAGTCTTCTTCTCAATTCTTCTTCAACCTTCTCAATTTCCTTGTTCAATTCCGAGTTTGTCACCATACCGTTGTTGATACCCTGGTCTACGGCATTCATGGTGGAGGCAGTGAATAGCCTGATAGACTCTTCCACATGTTCTTCAGTAGCAATTGGCGACAACACTAATTTGGCCAACGATTCGGCGATTCTGATGATAGCCTCCAACTGTCTGACGGTAATGGGGATAGAAGACCTTTCGTTCATATCAGCTTCATTCAACTGCAACTTCTTTCTGATTGAAACGAAATGTGACGATAACCGTTCGGCTGCTTCCGGAGTCAACCTAGGGGCACATCTGTTCTTACAGTACTGAATGTACCGTCTCATGGTTTCGATTGGGATTTCTCCCTCTTCGCTAACGTTGGTATTGGCAGCAGAATTGCCCGTATGAACATTCATAACGTGCTGAGCAATCGAGATGTCTCTGCTCTCGTTGTGGGCATCTTTGACGATGAAAATCATATCAAAACGGGATAAAATCGTCGATTGGAAGTCGATGTTTTCACCGGGGGACTTCATATCGTCATACCTCCCGAAAATGGGATTGGCAGCGGCCAAAACCGAGGTTCTGGAGTTCAAAACGGTGGTGATTCCTGCTTTGGCAATGGAAATGGTCTGTTGTTCCATAGCTTCGTGAATGGCCACTCTATCCTCGTCTCTCATTTTGTCGAACTCATCAATACAAACAACTCCACCATCAGCCAAAACCATCGCTCCTCCTTCCAAATAAAAGTCTCTGGTGACCAGATCTCTTTGCACAGATGCCGTCAACCCGGCAGCCGAGGAACCTTTACCCGAGGTATATACCGAAATCGGACTGATTTTCTCTACGAATTTAAGCAATTGAGACTTGGCAGTTCCTGGATCTCCTAATAACAAAACATTGATATCACCTCTCAATCTCATATTGTCAGGTAGGATCTTCTTGGAACCTCCCATCAACAAACAAGTGATGGCCTTTTTGATGTCGTTGTTTCCGTAAATCGACGGAGCAATGGAGCTGGAGAAAATCTCATATAAGTTGGGCAATCTACTCAACTTGATGAACTCTTCCTCTTCCTCCTCGGAGAAAACCAAATTGGAATTATTGGTTTCAATATCGGTCTGGATCCCCAACACCTTCAAGTAGGGGTTTCTCAAAGCTACAGTATTGATATTCCCATTTTTGACTTTTTTGTTGTAATTTTCAAAAATAGAGTAGATTCCTATAATGGTGGCTCTAGTGCCCGGAACAACCTGGTTGGTCAAGTACCTGTCGCTCTGTAACAATATGGTTCTGGGCATTTCACCCACAGGCACCATATCCGGGGTTTCCTGCAATTTTAAGATCTGTTGATCGATAAAAGTGGATTTATCGTGAACGATCGTATATGGCTCATTGGGACATTTGGGCTGAGTGGAATTGTCGTCGAAATTATGCGACCCCTGACACTTTTTGGGCAATTGTAAGTTACCGAAACCAGGACTAACGCTGATTTTCATGGTGTGCTTACAGTTTCTGCAGATAATTTGGACCTTGGTGGCTCTTGAACTTAAAACCGACGACGAGATGACAATACCACTCACTCTGACAATCTTCGAAATGTGTTCCGAATCCAAATGTCTTATAGAAGTTTTGTTGGCGATGGAATATAAGATCAACTGACATTGGGGAAAGCTGGTGGGCACCTCGTTTTCGTCGGTCGATAAATAGGCTATCCGTTTTCCAATTTCGGTGATAGCGTTTTCAAAGATGGGAATCATTTCACTGGGGTCATCGTGCAATCGCTTGTTGAGTTCTTCGTTGAATCCGATCAAATGTTCGTTGTTGACCTTCAAAAAGTAATTCTTAATCAATAGATTTTCTCTCAATTGATCTCTGTAGATGAATTGGTTATTCAATCTAAACTCCAAGATGAAAGACTTAAAGGACTTCAAGATCTCATTGTGAGAATCGTTACCGGCTTCTCTCTCCAACGCGGGAGCATTGTAGTTGTCGGGTCTATCGTAAGACATCAGAGGGTAGGAATATGAGAAATTTGAGAATGCGAATGAGACGTGTAATTAATATTCCGAATTAGGACGATTTTCGCGTTTGTGCGGGTAAGCCAACGGGTCAGGTGATCAAACTTGGCCTAAGAGCAACTACTGTTGGAACGTGTAGAATCTGTTGGAAACCTAATATGAACAACATTTCGAAGCAGTGCCGCTGAACAGTGCTTTGAACAATATTTTTGGACACTTTTGAACAACACTTTTGAACGGCATCTGAGAACTCCGCATGGCTACTGCGCGGTACGAATCGATGAGATGCCGCAGCGATTGGTGCGGGACATGTTCAAACTGCTAAAACACGCCCTCCGAAGCTCAGCTATCCTCAATCCACCCGTTAGGTTCTATGCCATCCCAAAGAAAAATAAGCTCCCTCCAAGACCCACCTGGCTCGTCAACGAAGACGAAATCGAAGAAAAATTCATCAAAGGTGGCAGAGGCCCCGGAGGCCAAAAGATCAATAAAACCAACAGTAAAGTCCAATTGAAACACCTACCCACGGGAATCGTAGTGACTAATCAACTGAGTAGATCGCAGGAAACCAACCGCAAACGAGCCCGAGAAATTCTAGCCGAAAAGATACAGTTTCTTCAGGATCCTGACAATTCACGCTTAGCAGTAGTTGCCGAACGCAAGGTGAAGGTGAAGCAGAATAAACTGAGGAAAGCCTCGAAGAAGTACAAGAGAATCGAAGAAGAGAAAGGCCTTCAACCAGAGGAAGAAATCGCCAGTGTGGATATTGAGGACGAGTTCTTCAAACTGGTCAAGACTTGAGAGAGTACGTGACAGGAGATGTGGGGAGAAGTGACATGAGGTGCGTGGGGGAATGGTGGGGGGCCGAGTGGAGGACAGACGATGCGCGGGGGATAAGTGGGGGGCTAAAATGTAAGCCCGGCGGCAATTTGCGATTCTCAAATCATGGCCAACACAACTACCGTGGTTGTCTCCACCCTTTTAGGCACCCTTATCGTGATGCTTCTGGTCGTTGTGTTCTATTTATTGTGCTGCTACACAGTTTTCATCAATGACGAGCCCTACGGCATTTTGGACTTGAGAAAAAGGTCCGATTCTGAAAACCCTTCGATTACCGCCATCAAAAGTGCCACACCCGCTGACAACGACAACACCGTGATAGGGATGCGGGTGACTCCCGAAGGAGACCTTATCATCAGCCAGTCTAGCCAGGAGTACCTAGACGCCAATAGCAGTCGGCTAGGACCCAAAGACAACGAATCTCAATGCTCCAGCTACGATAGTTTGAACAAAACATCGATGTTGCAAAACCTATTACCCGATTCGGCCATCCGAAACGTTCCCGATCCCTATTCTAATAATAGGATCAACATCGGCGGCATTGTGGTGGTGGTAAAGCCGTTTCAGGCTTTGGTACCTGGAGACTTGTTGAGGATTGTTCGGTTCTCAGCCAAGGATAAGGAGGTGGAGGTGTCCACGATCAAGGATAATGCCTCAGTGTGCGACGATATTGTGTGTGCTGGGATCATATTAAACACGTTCTTGGAAATCAAGGATAACAAAATAACCCTCAAGTTCAGGAGCCACGAAACCAGTTATCTGAGAGAGTTTCCTTTGGGATGTGTCAGTTTAGAGACCACTCTTTTATCGAGTTTGGGATGAGTCGCGACAAATTAGGCACGCAGAAGGTATAATACATATAGTACATGGGTTATAATGGCCTGGTTACTTCACCTTCTCCGAGTTGACTTCCATTCCTCCAAGGTATTCATGGCATCTTCCCAATTCTGAGTAGCGATTTTCAATTCGTTTTTCAAGCTTTCGACATTTTTATCGTCACCAGCACCTAAACCGTCGACCAAGTCCCTCAATTGGTGGTAGTTCTTATAGATGTTGTTCAATAAAGGCGTCACCACGTTATCATAGCTTTCGACATCCTTGATGTCGATTTCGTTGGGTTGGTCCAGGTCATTTAAGAACGAGGATGGGTTGGGCAAGTCGACGACGGAGCCGAGGGATAGCTGATGTAGTTGACCGTTCAAATCAATGTAATAGGAAGTGATTTGCTTCACAAAAGAAGTCAACTTGTGATTTTCCTTGAGTAGGCTGTTAACCAAATTCGTCATGTGGATCAACATTTTCTCGTACTCGTTGTTTAGAATAGGTGTCACCAACTGAGTGTCGCCATTGTATGAATTATCGATGATTGGATTGTTGTTGTATATGATATTGGAGTTTACATTGTCCTGGGTCCTTATTGTGGGAATGCCAAACTTGATCGATGTACTGAGGTTTCGTTTGTTGATCAATTGATCTTTGAGATTATCAATTTCAATGACGTGCTTCTTGACTTCAATTTGGAAGCGGGACTTGGCAGCTTTACACCACTTCTTCAATTTGACCAAATCCTGGTACTGTAGATTGTTGATGGTTGCCAATTCCACTTTACGTTTATTTGTGATTTCCAACTCATTTTTATGTTGTTGTAGCTGCTTCTCTAGTTTGTTGACTTTATTCTGTAGCATGGAATTCTCGGTCTCCAGTTCCTTGACCAATTCATCTTTTCGGGTCAATATTTTGTTGAAGGTGCTGTTCTGGTCCTTGTTCCTGTCGACGCTTTGGATCAAGCCATGAATTATGTTTATGATGTTTTTGTCGTTGTTGTATATTTTTTCTGTGATCTCCAACTCGGGAAACTCCGCCGCCTGTCCAGATTTTAATTCATCGAAGTCAATCGTGGGAAATAACAAGGGCTCGTCGATGTACCCTTTGGAAATCAACACATCGTTGAGAGTTTTGGATGCGTTTACAACGCTCTCTTTGTTTAGGAATGGCATCGTCGCGTTTTTTCGGATTAGATCAGAGTTGTTAGATTATGGAATGGAACATATTGTGGAGGGTAGTAGATATATGGAAATGAAGAAGAAGGCAACGCATAGAAATGACTGATAGAAGACAATATATTGCGAGGGTAATGTCCTACACTGAATCTGTCCAGCAATGATCCCATTGGGATTAAAACTTGTGGAGAGATGGTTATGGTAATTTCAAACCAGCTCCTATACTGTCCGAAATCAAAAACCTAAAGCCTTTCCGTTCTCATCGAGAAAACTGCCGGATTGGGCCGTTGTGGCGGAATGAGCGTTATTCAAAATCCCTCTTGCGCTTTCTTCACTGGTGACGTGAGGGAAAGAATCGCCAAATGTTTCAACTAAGATTTTCATCATATCGGTTGCTACAGTACCCGGGTGCTGTAAAATTGTGATGGAGTTACGAACCAAATCCACGTCACTGGCTTTATTTTCTTGGGCGACTTGCTTTGCATAATAGTTGACGGCTGCTTTGGATATTCCGTAACCGTTAACTCCAGCAGGAGGTTCGCTAAAGCTGCCGGCGATACTCGTAGTGATGATGAATCTCTTGTTGGTGCCGTTATCCTTTTTGAATAAGTAGGGAGAGGCAGCTTTGTAGGTTTTTGCTACTCCCACCAAATTAACGTTGAAAAGTTGAGTATACTGGTCAATGTCATAATCTAATGCTTTGCTGAAAGGATTATTACCTAAGACCCCAGCATTGGCAAAAAGATAGTCGATTCTGTCGGCGGTGAACAGATCAATCTTCTTGAACGCAGCTTCAAAATCCTCATAAGGAGCCTCGACGTCGATGACGATCACTTTCACGGTGGGTTAAATCTGCTGAAGCTTTGCAGCCGCGTCTTCGTTTCTCACCGTGGCGATAACTAAGTTGTCTTTGTTTTCAGACAATTGAGTTGCAATTGCTAATCCAATACCTCTGTTGGCACCTGTGATCAAATATGTAGCCATTTTGTTTTGATGATTCGTTCTTATCAAAATGGTTCCCAGATAGATTCTTGTCTACTTATAGTATTTCATTTTTGAACGAAAACTCGAGTGGGATTGCAATTTACTTATCTGCAGGCCCAGTGTTGTCACTAGGGCGTACAACAAAACAGATGGCCTGTACAGAAGGGAATAAGGGTTTATGGTGTCGTTGAGAGATGAATAGCTTTTGATTGTTGGAGGTTCACCACGACTCATTGTAGTATGAGAAGCCTGAAGGTTGAGCACCACTCAGATCAAAAACGAACTTGACACTTGCATAATGATCTACATCTTAATGGCCGTTTTGACAGCTCTAACGCCGTCGGACGCACTGTTATCGCCGTCCGCGAATAAAGCCTGTACGCTAAAGCCGCTGCTAAAGCCGTCCGCGAAAAAGTCCGCCTTACCCCACGTTCCACAAATGACTCAAATAGTGCCTACCCATCGATCACAGAGAAGGTTTTTCTAAATATTCAAATATAATAAATATTAAAGAAATATAGGTGTCGTTTATTCTGTTCTGATTTAATTTTTGTGGTTGTCTAGTCAAAAATCATATCGATTTGGCGACAGAAAAGTAGCAAAGGAAATTGGATTCAAACAAACAAGCAACGATGGAACAACGGAAGATTATGGATGAATAGCTCTTTCGTCAATTCTGTCACATAATCATATACCAGCGTGTGATCGATGATATCTGTCGTCTATGTGCTCCCTCGGGTTCAAAATTCTAAAGGATTTCCATTCTCATCAAGAAAACTGCCGGATTGGGCTGCTGTGGCGGAATGAGCGTTCTTCAAAATTCCTTTAGCACTTTCCTCAGGGGTGATGAATCCGAAGGAGGAGTCTAACGTTTTAATGAAGGCATCAGTCATATCGGTTGCTACAGAACCAGGGTGTTGTAAAAGTGTGATGGAGTTACGAACCAATTCCACTTCACTTTCTTTGTTTTCTTCGGCAAGTTGCTTTCCATAATAGTTGACTGCTGCTTTGGAAACACCGTAACCGCCTGTTCTAATAGGATGTGCGTTAATGCTGCCGGCGATACTTGAAGTGATGATGAACTTTTTGATGGTGCCGTTATCTTTTTTAAATAAGTAAGGATAAGCAGCTTTGTAGGTCTTGGCCACTCCCACAACGTTGACGTTGAAGGTACGACTATACTCGCCAATGTCATAGTCTTTTGCTTGGCTGAGAGGATCATTGCCCAAAATACCAGCATTGGCGAATAAGTAGTCGATACCGTCGGTGGCGAACTGGTCTATCTTCTTGAACGCAGCCTCAAAATCCTCATAAGGAGCCTCGACGTCGATGACGATCACTTTCACGGTGGGTAATGTCTGCTGAAGCTTTTTAGCAGCATCTTCGTTTCTCACCGTGGCGATGACTAAGTTGTCTTTGTTTTCAGACAATTGAGTAGCGATTGATAATCCAATACCTCTGTTGGCACCTGTGATCAAGTATGCAGCCATAGTTTGTTTATGTATTTTTTTTCAGATGAATGCTGTTTCTCGATGAAATATTGTCTACTTATACTAATCAATATTGGATGCAAAATTGTCAGCGAAAATGTCGCTTATTAATCAGCAGCTGCACAATTTTCATGTGGAGACTACAACAAGATGAATGTCCTGTAGAGATGAGAAAGAATACTTGATTATGGCAGGGTGGAGGGATGAATAGCTGTTGAATTTTGGTGGTTCTGACATGAGTATTCGTGGTATGGGAAGGATGAAGCACCACTTAGATTGGCAACGGCGCGTCAATGCAGATCTGACACTTACATAACGATTTCCATCGTTATCGCCGTCTTGACAGTGTTAACGCCGTCGGAAGCACTGTTATCACCGCCCGCGAATAACTCCGCCTCGCGCCACATTTGTTTGTGATTCACACCGCGTCATCCGCACCTGCGTGGTGTACCGCGTTAGACTAATGCATGAATCACTGTGAAAATGTTGAGCTGTGATCTATTTTTTCTGTGATTAACTCAGAGATGTTCCTATATTGTAGTGATTAGCGACACGACGGATGGTAGAGAAAACAATGAAGATGAAGGAATGCAATGACTTATTGATTTCTTGAACACAAAGACCAGCTCTTGATCGATATCAATCATCCTACATCTGATTCAGCATCAAAAATTTAAGGGCTTCCCGTTCTCATCGAAAAACCCACCGGATTGAGCTACAGTGGCAGAATGAGCGACGCTCAACATTCCTCTGGCGCTTTGTTCGCTGGTGATAAATGTGTAAGAGCCTAATTCATCGGCATGGCTTCCACTCATATCGGTTGCCACAATCCCTGGGTGCTGTAAAATGGTGATGGAGTCACGCACCAATTTAACGTCACTGGTTTTGTTTTCCTCGGCCAATTGCTTTCCGTATAGATTGAGTGCTGCTTTGGAAATCCCGTAACCGTTAGTGGCGAAAGGGGCTTCAGTGAAGCTGCCATTAATGCTGGAAGTGATGATGAATCTTTTGTTGGTGCCGTTATCTTTCTTGAACAAGTAGGGGTAAACAGCTTTGTAGGTTTTAGCAACTCCTACAACGTTAACGTTGAAGATTTTGCTGTATTGGTTAACATCGTAATCCTTTGTTCTGCTCATGGGATCATTACCCAAAATACCAGCGTTAGCAAAAAGATAGTCGATGCCATTGGCGGTGAACAGGTCGATTTTCTTGAACGCAGCTTCGAATTCCTCATAGGGATCTATCATATCAATGACGATCACCTTTACTGTGGGTAACTGCGTTTGAAGTTTTGCAGCAGTAGCCTCATTTCTCACTGTAGCGATGACTAGGTTGTGTTTGTTTTGGGCCAATTGCGTAGCAATTGCCAAACCAATGCCTCTGTTGGCACCTGTGATTAAATATGCCGACATGTTTGTTTCGTTGCCATTTAAAGCTTCGGGGCATCGTATTTTATAGTATTCTGTGTGGCTGCAAAATATCCGGGGTGGCCGCGTATTAATCAGCAGGTGGAGAGCAACAGAAGAGAAGAAGTGGAAGAGTTCAGCTGATAAGTGAAGTTAACACGCGAGACTAGAATTTTCGGTGGTACAAGAAAATGAGCCAGGCGGCTGCTGGGCATCAGACATGGATCCAAGATTAACAACCATGGAAATATCACCCAAAAAAAAAATTGACACATTAAACCGAGTACCCCCTAAAGCCGAGTCACGCTCTAATTGCGATATTACATCGCTAGCGTCGCCGGGGCGCCACTAACACCGTGCTCCGAGTAAAGACGTGCTCCTTAAGCAAACTGTGTTCTGCGAGTAAAACTGCGACACAACTCGCACTGCATCACCGTCTTCACCCTTTTCTGGCCCACCACCGCGACCGAGCCGATTATGACTCGACCTATGTGATAAGGGTTTTCATCGTGTAGCGGAAATCAGAACCCATGCGTCTGAGAGTGTTCATGATACCTATACCTGTTCATGATGCCTTTCCCCGTCCATGGTGCACACAATTCGAGCCTCACTCTGATCAAAGCTGAAGATGCTGCAGAGAGGTGTACTCAGATCTTAGAACTCTCATACTTATCTAATATATATTTGTGACTTTTGTCGTTCATCAATTTGGTCTAGACTCGTATACTTCATTCAAAACATCACTCAGATGGAAATACTCAATCGCAGTACTCAAATCGACGAAAGCATTATGTTTAGTGGTGTTCTTCATCAGCCTCAGGGAAAACAAACCACTCTTCTTCTGGGATGTGAGTATCAGCGCTGGCTTCAACAGCAGCGGTTTCAACGTCACTTTGCTCGTATTCTTTCAATAAATCACTGTTGATTTCCTCGGTTGGAATAGCTGGTTGGGCTGGGATGGAAAACTTTTTGACCGATGATTCGACTTCTTGGGTTGACAATGGGGTTGGTTTGAATGCTTTGATCTGCTGGATGTACAAATCAGAGACCAAGTTGCATCTTCTTGGAGTAACTGACAAGAATCTTCTTGAAACAATCTACATTTGTTAATATTGGTTTGGGGGATTTGGAGCCAATTGGCCGCGAGTAACTGGGCCACAAGCAAACTTTAACACGAGAAGATGCTCAAGGCTGTCGCTCCTGACTTCTCGGCGCAATGAGCTCCAGATATCTCATTCACATACTTGTCTAAACATATTTATCGATGAAAAGTTTTCAGTTTTCCAACTCGGTGCGAAATAACAGATTTTTATTGGCCGCATTTCACTACCCTCATTAATACTTAGGCAAGTCTCTGGAACCAGTTATACCTCCTTTGCAGCAAGATTGACATATAACCAAGAAATTAGGCAAATATGAGGTTTTATTGTGAGTATTGCAAATCTTATCTCACCCATGACACTCAAAGTGTCAGGAAAAGCCATCTACAGGGGAAGAACCATGTCAAATTATACTGCCAGTACTACCTTCAGAAGGCTCGGGAGGAGAACATCGAGGAGATATTGAATCCAGATATCGAATTGAGTGATGTGATAAAGGCAGCTCCGGGGTTTGACGGAAACTCCAAGTTCTCTGTCGGAGTAGGTGATGAGAATGACATTCCTTTTCGATTGCCTCCTCCTTCGGTGGTGAAAGGATATCCAAACCCCCCGCCCAGCTTGTTGCATAATGAAAAGGATAAGGAGGGGGTGGTGTACTTGGCGAACAAGAATTAAAGTTGGGGAATTAAAACTGGATAGTAATGATTAATGAAATGAGTTCAAGAGGATGTATCTCTCATGAGAATTCTCTTACTTCAGTGTGGGTTCTTACTTCAGTGTGAGTTCTTACTTCAGTGTGGGTTCTCTACTTGGTTTTTCCCTCATTTTCTTACCCCTCAGTGTCTTAGCCCCTCACTTATAGGGGATACGATCGGCATCTGCTTATGGGTCATGGTTGACAAAGGAGAACTTCAGAATAAGTTTGACTTCAAAAACCTAGGAAAACCTACAGGATAAACTAAGAAGGACTTTACATATATTCTCTACACACTGCTGAACTCAGTTGGCCAACAAGCCACCACAAGAAAACATAAATTAAATAACTTATAAATCAGCATCTTCTTCATCAGGCAATGGCAAAGCAGCAGCTTGTTCCATTTCTTGTTGATACTCTTTCATCAAGTTGGAATCAACATGGACTTCAGGAGGAGCCAATGCTGGGGATTCCACGAATTCCAATTGAGGGTTACCAACCAACTTTCTGGCCAACCAAAGGAATGGTTTTTCAAAGTTATAATTGGATTTGGCAGAAATGTCGTAGTACTGCAAGTTCTTTTTTCTGTGGAAAGTGATGGTCTTGGCTTTGACCTTTCTTTCTTTGACATCCACCTTGTTTCCACACAACACAACAGGAATGTTCTCACACACTCTAACCAAATCTCTATGCCAGTTTGGAACGTTCTTGTAGGTAATTCTGGAGGTGACATCGAACATAATGATACCACATTGACCGTTGATGTAGTAACCGTCTCTCAAACCCCCGAATTTCTCTTGGCCGGCGGTGTCCCACACGTCAAACACCAATTCCCCGAAATTGGTGTGGAATCCTAATGGATGGACTTCAACCCCAATGGTGGCGATATATTTTTTTTCAAACTCACCAGTCAAATGTCTTTTGACAAAGGTGGTTTTACCAGTACCACCGTCTCCAACTAACACTAATTTAAAACTTGGAACTTGTTGAGCCATATTCGTTGCTTTATTATTTGTGGAAAATTTTTTCTAGTCTTCTCACTCTCTCCTTCGACGATTGTTTATAAATGAGAATTTCGACGGTTTTCGACTGGGTTCGACCGGAGTGGGAGGAGAATGGGAATTGCGCCGTGAGAGCGTAGCAGATGAAAGGGTACCTGGCTATCATCAGATATGATACAAAGGGAAAGAGCCGTGGCTGTCGTGTGCGGGCGAATCATCCACATCAGGGTGTTGGTGTGAGCGCATGGCTGGTGAGAGACTTGCTGCGGAAATGGCCCCAGGCCGCACGGAGGCCAGACACACATGACAAACACATGTTTTACGCCTGTATACCACGTGATTTGCGCGTGGTATGCACCACATGACAAATGCGTGACTCGCACGTGACGATGACGTGAAGTACACGTCATCGTTTGGGTACCCATAAATCCCGCCGGGGCACTCTTCTTCAGCTCACTTTAATCTCCCATCCCCTCCTATTTCCTCTATCTCACTTCTAATTTCTCTATCTTTATGAAGGCCCCCCTAAGCCCCTTCCCTTCTCCACGCCAAACGCCTAATTTTCGGTTTTGACCGTCGCCCCACCAATTAAGGTTTCCTCACCAACAATATAACACCTTTGGATGGGTGGCCCCGTCACCTGGTGGCTCGGTGGAAACCTTGCGTGGAAATACAATTCCGTAGGGCCCTGTTGGCATTTCAGACAGCGAGTTATAAATAGCCTCACGTCCACGTGACAGGAACGGCAGACACAGAAACCCCCGTCGATGGCGCCAGGGATATTTTTTTGGAGATAAGGCAACCAAAGGCCGGTAATACGCTCCTGCTGCACCTCCACCTCGTTTTTCTGCCATTAGTGGCCTCGATTTCCCCCGTTGCTGCTAAAAAATAATTGTTCCCCAATCCGTAAAATCTCCTGAAATCCACGCAAAACGCAAAGTAGGGCGTTTTTAACACGACCCTTTTAAAAGCTGAGAATTTGGAAATTTTATCAACAATTTCAAAAGCTGTAGCTAACCGCCAACGTGGAAACTCCTTTGATATATCAAGTGAGAACCCATAATTACTCGTCGAACGAACTTGTTAATCGTTTTAACAGTCTTCGTTTTTTTGAGTGTTTAATCCAACTTGCTTTGCCCTAACGGTTGTTTTGGGTACAATAGTAACAGGTATTACTATTGAACATATAGAGTCCAAGTTGGCCCCAGTGTCGCCACAGGACGCCTTATTGTCGTGAGAGAATTGCCTTTGCGTACCCTCGTTGAATTCGGTTATTGACACGTAATAACCCTAATCTGACCACTTATTGATTAGGGACGATATACTAATACGGATACTACACTGTCACCATCACCCTCACCACCGCTATCACCATATACGAAGCCACAGACCATGTCGTATTTTTCCTACAAGAACTCGGAGTATGATCTGCCGTTGAACCTGCCTAACATAATAATACCTCCCAATTCCGGCCACCTGTCTCATAATCACCCAAACCGGCAATACCAGCTCCAGCTTCAACAGCAGCAGCTTCAACAGCAGATTCTCCAACAACAGCAGCAGATCCAATTACAACAGTTACAGCTTCAACAAATGCAGTTAGGACACATGGCTCCTCCGCTGCCCTACATAAGCCACCATTTTCCCCAGCCTCCTGCCAATCACTTCAACCCTTATTTGACCCTCAATAATGATAATGATAGTACTTTGGGCCAATTGAATATTTCCCGAACTATCATCTTGAAGAATTTGAATAATCTGGTGACCTTGACTGAGTTATTAGACCAAATTGATTTTGGTCCCATCGAGTATTTGAAATTTTTCACCAAGGATACCAGGGACAGGAAAAACCTGACTACTGATGAAGATAACGCCAAAGCTTGTTATATCTCGTTTGTGAATTCCCAAATATCCATCAATTTTTACATTAAATACAATAACTCGGCGAATTTGAGCAAATTGAAAACCCTGTTGAACTCGAAATTTTTGAAAATTAACTTGAACGATAGCAAAAATTTCAAGGATTTCGTCAAGTTGAAGACGTTGAACTACATCAATGATTTTGACGCCACCAGGAGTTTGGAACTTCGATACAAAATATTGAATCCATTGGATGAAAAAGCCCTGCAAATCAAAGGCGAGCTCGAATCTCTTTGCCAGAAATTGAATGTGGAAGTTGATACCACCAGTTACGATGCGGATTCGACTAAATTACAAGTACATTTGACGTCGATAGATTCAAGCATCAAGCTTTTTGAGTCTAGTCAAAAACTCATCCAGAAAAATAATCAAAAACTAGTCAATAAGGAAATCGTGACCGAATCATACTTGTTAACCAACTGCAAATTTATCCGGGACAGATGTGATAGAACTGCGGTTGAAAATCGAAGTCTTTCCGATGTCAATAGTCTCTTCACCAGTTCAAGAGCACCCACTCCTTTGGAAGCCAATGAAAATGACGTGATAAATGAAAGTGTTAGAACCACGTTATTGAACGAATATGATAATGGCTTCCACTGCGAAAGCGAAAGATTTGATGATGATGATGCTGAAAGCTTCAGTGAAGTAGATCCTATTGAGAATAGTAACGCGTTTAGCAATTCCGGCTTAGCCCCTACTTCTGAGGAGACAGGACTCGGATTGGGTCCTATGGGGACCCCGGTTTTGGGAACACCCAACATATCCATGATGCCCCCCGGTATGTTGCCTCCGGGAATGATGACTCCGGGTATGATGACTCCGGGAATGATGGCGTCTGGGATGATGAACCCCGGATTGGCCACTCCTGGTTCTACCATGGGTCCCATGATGAATTCCATGCCTGGCCCAGGGTATGATGACGAACAATTGTATAACCACGGTTATAGCGATCCTTATAATGTGGGAAATCGATCCATTTATCTCGGTAACCTCCATCCCAGCTCCACCATCGAAGAAATAGCCAACAACATCAGGGCGGGGGGACTTTTGGAGTCAATCAAATACTACCCTGAGAAACGTCATTGTTTCATAACGTTTATCGATCCAGGTATCGCCCTCAAATTTTTCCTCAATCATCAAGTAGTTCACCAGTTGATTATACACGGGTATGATATCAATGTTGGTTGGGCCAAGACTCATAGTGGTCCGCTAAGTAGAGAAATCTCGCTTGCAGTCACCGCGGGAGCTTCTAGAAACGTTTACATTGGTATTAAGTTGAACAAAACTGAAGAGGTAGTTGAAAAACCAACTTTACCAACCGAAGACCGATTACGTAAGGATTTTGGGCGATTTGGTCCTTTGGAGCAAATCAACTTCTTCCACAATGATTGTGCATTCGTAAACTTTTGTAACATTATCGACGCTATCAAAGTAGTGGAGTTATTCGAGATAGGAAATTATCAAAAGCTAAACCTAATTGCCAAAGAAGACACCTTCTATGATACTTACAAGAAGTTCAAAATCAGTTTCGGGAAAGATAGATGCGGTAATCCACCCAAGTTCAGCTTTAAAAAGAAATTCGGGAAAGTCAGGCAAAAGATATACTTTGAAGCCAAGAAACTGGAAGAAATCAACGATGAAGCTGCGATGGTTTTCGGTATTATAAAAGATGACAATGGACCTGGTGCTCATGATCAATCGCTAGAATCATTGGCAGAGTCTCCTCAAGAATACGAATATAACGACGAAAATCAGGCCAAAGCCGAACCAAGCATCATAGAGAAAGAAAGAGAGAGAGAAAAACAAAGGGCCAACGGAATTTCTGAGGAAGATGGATTGGTCCCCGAAAATGAACATAAGGAAGAAAGTCCCAAGGATAATCGAGATGAAAAGGATGACAAGGACGACAAAGACGACGACAAAGACGATGATGACGATATATCGATTATCATTGGCTCCGATGATACATCGTCAACCACCGCCAACAACTCCAACGAGCCGAGGGAAAAGAAGAAGTTCTATAACAACCTAGTCAATTCTTCGGATCCTTTCATTCCATCGATGGCTAGAAATAAGAAACCCGCATCGAACGTCTCGTCAAACAAGTACAAGAACCCATACGTCTACAGCTCGCCGCAAATATCCCACCACGCTCAAGGCCCACCAATGCCTGCCAGCCCATACATGTACTATAACGCCTACCGTCCTTATGACTATCCACCACCATCGCCGCATCATCCCCATGCATATGCTCATCCACCGGCCCATCCAAACCATCGGGGAGTTCCAAATACGCTTCATCATTCACATTCCTTCACATCGAACTACAGTCCCTACAACGTTCATAATTCCTACAACTATCCTCAGCACGGGGGTAGCTTCGGCAATTTACATCAGGATAGGAACTTGTTCAGTGGTTCTTCAGTGATGGCGCAGTATTTGGCCAAATCTCAAAATGATAACATGTTGTACCATCCGAACATTGTCTATGACGAAAGGCGAAAGAAAAATCTACATTAATAGTAATGAACAATAATTAGCGTTGCTCCTCTGCAACCTTAATGAATATATTAGTCCGTACTGTAATACTAGTCCATATTGAGAATATACTGTCCATGTTAAAACAGTCCAATTATTACTAGTCCATAATGCTACCGATGGTGCCTAAAATGGCCCCAACTATCCCCACCCCTATACCTATCCAGAGCTTGAGTCTATCTGTAAGCCCCAACTCGTGTTTGAACACCACAAGCTTAAAATAATATGGTAATGTCATACAGAGCGAAAAGCATATAGCTGCACCCAAAAAGGCCACAACCCGGCCAAATGACTCTATCACTAGGGAAAGTGCCAATATTGTCCCGAAGTAGACCGTGCGGATCGATAAGTTGGACAAAAGCGATTCTTTCAAGTGTAAATGGACCTGGAACGTCCTGAGAATCGGTTTGGCCATCAACGGGAGCTTCAGCACCGGCAAAATGCCCAATATTATAAGTACTAGCAGCTTTATCAACTTTGGATAGTTCGGATTGTCCATCAAGTTCTTGATGATGGAGTCGTCGACGGTGGTTCCGTACATCAAGAATCCCACCACGGCGATGGAATAGTCGGCCAAAAACGTCATGGTGAAGGAAACTGTACAGGCAAAAGGGTATTTCTGGGGATGTCTCATGTCGAGATAGTACTCGGGGAACACAGGGTGTCCGCCCCAAGGAGCCATGAACATTCCGAGGGACTTAATCACGTCCACGGCCCTTTCGGGCCAGAAGTTGATGGGCATGGGGGGGATGAGAGTACCCGGCTGAACCCTGGTAATGAACCCACACACAACTACCACCAACAACAACGAAAATGTGGATAGTACACCGGTGAGACTGATGAGCGAGAGCAAATTCAACGGCAAAAACGACAAAAAACTCACCAAAACCACAATCAACACCTTGAAAACCGCCTTGGGGACATCGAATATCTGATGGAAGGTGTCGCTGAACAAAAGCACGATGATCAACGAAGCACCGGTCAAGTCTATGACGAAGGCGATGGTGATTAACACCTGGACAGCTTTTCCCCCACAGTAGCCCCCAATGTCGCCGTAAGTCACTAACTCGGGGTGCAACTTCAATATGGCCCCGAGAATCTTCGCCGTGTCGGCAGTGACCAAGTAGCACCCGAATAATAGCGCCGTTCCTAGCCAAAACCCGCTCAACCGTAAGGCGTAGGGCAATGAAAGCAATGCTATGCCAATGAGGGTATTTATGGCATTGAACACCGTCTGGTACACCGTGGAGTTCTTATCCGCCAACCCCACGCTAGACAAGACGCTGCTGCGCCTGGTGCCGGGTACCTGTTCAATTAAGGGGGTTTCTTCGGTATGGATCGATCTTTCGGTGGAAAACGATTGGGCTCTCTGATACGACGACACAAAATTCTTGAGGGAGTTGACGTTGATTTCTTCAATGGCACTACCCTCAGCATCGCTGGTGGAATTGTTTCGTAGCTCGCGTCGTACCTGGGCCAAACTGCTGAAGACAGGTGAATTAGACATAGTGATGAGTGCGGCAGGAGATGCATTTCGCGCGGGTTGAGAGGGTGAGAGTTGAGTGAGATGAATGGGAGTTAAAAAAGAGTTAAATAGGAGTTAAAAAGGAGTGAACGAGAGTCGACAAAATGGTTAATATCTGTGCAGACATGTGTAATAGAAGGAATCAGCAGATGGTGGCGGTAGTAGTAATCCTGACTATTGGTCCGAACCAGTCTTAGCAACTTTTTCTGGAAACTGAAATAGCCTCCGCAACATGGATTCTCCGCGAACGGGAAGATTTTCCACTGGAAGGATTCTCCGCCACGACTTGACGCATTCAGCCTCGCCTAAGCCATATTTCAGCCTTATCCAAATGTAACGAAGTACACAGGCCTAAAACTCGAAAATGCCACTAAGGGTTCAATCTTACCTCGTGATACAGTGTGTGTCTCACCACGAGACTCAGTGTGTATTTCATCGCATTGCTATCTTTTGCACTCTAGTACTTGCTTTTTGAGGAAAACTGCTTCTACTTCAATTTTCTTCCTGTTTCGGCTGAAAATCTCCACTTTAGTCGGGTTTATTGTGTGGCGCTGAACGTGGCTAGAATTACTGCCATCGGAAACGAGGGAACTGTGCATCAGTAGGTTTATAGAACATACTGCATTGAGATCCTTTGATAACGGAAAAAGCCGGGTCTTTAAGTTCTATACCTCAAAACTCATGTTAGCCATTCACTACCCGTCGCCAGACACGAAGCTTGCTTGTTGTGTTTCAAAATCACTTCGGTGCTGAAACCAATTCCAGAATTAAAAGAACAGGAACAGCTGCGAAACGCACCCCTTCTAACCAAATTTTGCAGCAACACTCTCAGTGTCGACAAAATGAAGTAAGAAGGTGAAGTAAGCCTTCCTAAGCCATTTGGAGGAGTTACCGCACTCAAACCAGCCGCATGAGCCATTGGGGGTTTTGCGTCAACTGTATGAGGGCAATTCTAGGTCTTATTACCTTTTTGAGAACGTGCATGAACTTGCATGAAAAGCTGCTCTCCTCCACAGAGGAAGAGACCACAAGAAATTACCGTCATGAGGCCGCCTATCACTACCCAATTAGTATCATGCGACCAATTTCTGTGTCCGATTTACCCTATGGCTCCACGCTTCGCCCGTTGTATGTCTTGTGAAACTGGTTTGTGATGGGTTTTTTGGTTATTCTGCTTCTCTGCGGCTATTTTGCCTTTGGGAGTACCAAAAGCACCAGAATGCATTGTTTAGCTGTCTTGCTGCTGAACAGAAGCTGCTTCTCGGGTAATGGTGAGTTTTGTGCCACCAACCACCATTTCTCCACCGCATATATTTCCCGTGCACTTTCAGTTGTTTCTTTTTCCTGCTATCATTCCTCTTTATCTATTTATAAGAAATTGCCCTACCCGTGAACGTTATAGAGCAGTATATATAGGCTTGGTATCCTTGATTCAAAATTAGTTCAAAACGGCATATTGACCAGACGAGTGAAAGATACTTTTCACGCTAACCCCAGTCACAATAGCAGGCCATTATCTGCGGATACACAAGCCAATACAGTGCAAAAAGACATAACACAAACAGAAACAGCACCAACCAAAGCACAAACCGAAATAGCACAAACCAAAGCACAAACCAAAGTACAAACCAGGATAGTACAAAACCAGGAGCCACAAAACCACACAATACAGAAGACGGTACAAAACAACATAGTCACACACCCTTCAGTACAGAGCACAGTACAAAACACAGTTCAAAACACAGCAAACACAGTACACCCGCCCCCACTTCATTCTGTGAACCAATCTCACAGCCTAATACGATATCTTGAAAATCCCCCTCACCAGCACGTCGTCCCCATGGCCAACGCCACCGCTTTAAACGGGTACCAGCCCGAAGAACCGGTCGACAGCTGGTTCCGAGAACCCTATGAAGGCTCCTCCAGCTCCCTCCACGATCAATTGCAGGACTACAGTCTCTCGGACAAAACCGTGAGTCTCCGGCCCCATAATGGCCCCTACTTGATGGAAACCGATCTCGTGAGCAGCTCCTTCAATCATCTCGACCCAAGCGACAATGAAATCGTTCCTGTGGACCCAAACTCCTCCCGGCACCTCGACAACGGGGCCTATTCCGATTTGTTGCGTCTTTCTTACTCCCAGAATCCCGATAATAAAGACGCCTATTTCGCCGAAACCTTTCAGTCAGCACCCCAAGACATTCACGACTTTCCTTCAGCGGAAACCAGCCCTTCTGTGGGCCCCACGCCCCCACAGGCCCGGCATTACAGCCAAAGCTATCCCAGTTCCACCTCGATCGAAATCATCGACCGCACACCGCCTTACAATACCAGCAGGAGCCCGGGTTTGCAGCGGCCCCAGATCTCCAACGCTTCCTCCTTAAGCAGCAACCAAAGCTTTGTAAGTGTCCAGTCCACCAACTACTTGCAGATGGAGAAATATCACAACCGCAGCAGAAAACTGCTGCAAAGAACTTCGCAGCTGTCTCCTGCCAGACACAGCAAGCCGAGAATTGCCACGACATATTGGGAGGACCAGAAAACAATCTGCTACCAAGTGGAAGCCCACGGGACGATGGTGAGCCGCAGGGAGGACACCAACTATGTCAACGGCACCAAGTTGCTTAATCTTGCCGGGATGACCCGGGGCAAGCGAGACGGGATCTTGAAGGCGGAGAAGGTGAAATCAGTGGTGAAAATGGGCACCATGAACTTGAAGGGGGTGTGGATCCCTTTTCAGCGCGCGGCGGAAATTGCCCGAAACGAGGGGTTGGACCACCTCCTCTTTCCGCTTTTTGTGCGGGACCTCAAGGGGTATTTTGAAAAGAGGGGGTCGATGCTCCAGAGCGAGGACATACCAGCTACAAGCTTGGGGGTGTGATGTGCTGCGGGACGTTGGCGCTGCTCGAGGATCGCTGTGAGTGCTGTGAGTCTTGTGAGAGTCTTGTGAGTCTTGTGAAAGTCTTGTGAGAGTGCTGTCGATTCTCGTAATATTGTGGGAGTCGCGCTCCGTGGCGTCTTCGCGGCAGCTGCCCCCGCAAGTCGCGAGAGATGCTCGCTGGACTTGCCGCGAACTTAGAGTCCGTTGAGTCGCTCGCTGCGCTCGCTAATATAACTATACAACCCTTCCTGCCACTAAATTCCCCCGCAGTCTCTGCTGCTCCTCGATCGACTGAAACAACCCCCGAAACGTCCCCTTTCCAAACCCATTATGGTGGTGTCTTTGGATTATCTCAATGAACAACGTGGGCCTATCGTTTATGGGATTGGTGAAGATCTGTAGAATGTAGTTGCACACTCTATTTCTGCCGGCACTCTCCGGATCAAAGTCAATCAAAATATTCAACTGCTTGAGTACCTGTAGGTCCTCGTAAATTTCTGCGCGATAGTGCCGCATGCGCTTCTCCAATTCCGAGTAATAATGCTGAGGAACCTTATTGAACACAATGCCGTTCCTCTGCATGTTCGTCACGGTGCCGATAATGTCGTAGGTGCGTAAGGCGATGTGCTGCACCCCGGGCCCCGCGTTATAGTCGTAAAACTCCTCGATCTGCGATTTGAACCGCCCTGCAGACGGCTCGTTGATGGGCAATTTGATCTTGCCGTTTATGGACGCCATCACGATCGACCGCAACCCCGAATTGGCAGTGGAAATCTCCCGTTCGTCCACGGACCAGAACTTGCGAAACCCAAAGATTCGGGCGTAGAACCGTGCCTGGAGCATCATTTGGTTCCAGGTGTAGTTCTCCACGCAGTGGTCGATAACCGAGAGTTTCACGGGGTGGGGAGCGGCTTTTCCGCCGCAACCGCCGTACTGCGGGATGAAACAACCGCGGTAATCGATGTTTTCGATCAAAGTGTGACGGATATCGGTTCCGGGAACGGTGACGGTGGCCAGCTTGACCGAACCCGCATCGTCACCGATAATTTTGGGATATTTCATCACCTTTGCCCCGGCCTGAACCGCCCGGCTGAACACATCGTCCACGTTGTTGACTGCAAACGCTACGTCGACAATGCCCTCGCCGTGTTTCTTCAAATGCTCCAGAAACTCAAACAGATCGATATTGTCTTCGATTACCCCCACGATGGTGGAATACAAACTATCAAAAGCGGAATCGACCCCGGTTGCACCCTCGGACAACCTGTCGCCCGCATACAAGTTCCGGTCCAACAATCTTGACACTAATGCCGCCAAGTGCTGCTTGACGTCGTCTTTTAACTCCTGGTACTTGAGCTTGTCATCGAGCAACTTGCCGAAGGATTCGGGCAATTTGGAGGGAGAACTGGCCCCCGGCAGGGCCAAGGTGCTGACAAACTCGATCACCACCTCTCCGTTCCTCACCACGTGCGACGCTACCATTCTGGAGCCAGTTTCCAAGTTGCGATAAGCGATTTCTTCAAATCCCATGGCTAACTGGAATAGGTTTGAAAGCAACTTGGCTGTGGACGTGACGATGGTGATGTGGTGGAATCCAATGAAACCGTCGGTGGAGGTTTTTTCGATCGGCTGCCCGTTGGCTAATAACTCCTCTGGCGATAACGCAAGAGGGTCCGAGTCATGAAAGGGCAAATGGGAGAATAAATCGGGTTCGTTTTTGATGGGCCCGTTGGGTCTGGTGGGTCTGGCGGTCGCCAGGGGTGTGGGAGAAGGCTCTCCAGGACCGGTGTTGTCGTTATAAGCCTCTAGAGTGGTCATACTGTGAATAGCATCAGATATAGCCATTTGTGAATATTGCAGCCCAATCGCACATACTCAGTTTTGTGTTTGTGTGGGTGTACGGGTGTGAATTAACCTAGAGATTGAGATCGTATAATACTACTACCCTTATTGTCTAGTTTGCGGTAATTGTCTGGATTTCAACTGTTATCTAGTTGCCAAACTTGTCTAATTATCTGGAATTCTCTGGGTTATTGGATTCTTCATCCAACCTTATTTGGCTGAGCAGCTTCTTGTTCTGTTGATTCGCTCTCAGACGGATCCGCCTCCTCTTTCACGTCCAACTGCTTTCTAATCGATGCCAATTTGATGTCGTTGGCTTTACCAAACACCCAATACGGATGGAAAGGAATGGAAATGAGTCCAGCGATCGCGATCATCAACGCATCCAAAATCATGATAAACCATTCCGTTCTGATCAAATGACCGTCCCAGCCTTCAGCCAACTCCACCACCCGGTAAACACATCTGATATAGATCACCACTACCGATACGGTGATAGCTAAAGGCATGTAGGCGAATAAAGGCTTGGCCCGGATATGAGCAAACTTGGGGTTGTAGAACTGGTCCAACTCTCTCTTGTAGCTTCTGACGGACTTGACATTGAACAACAACTTGAAAAAGTTAATGAGAGACCTTTTCTTGTATGGGGAATCCACCGCCACCGCCTTTCTGTGTCTGAAATAGAGTCTGTGCAAAAACTCAAAGTAAAACACCAAGAAAAGCGTCATTGCGGCGGTTTGAAACACGATTCCGGCGATGATGATGTTGGATCCGGTGGTGGTGTCCTCGTTTTTCTTGCTGGCGAGCGACGCCGACGCACCACCCCCAGCTTGAATCAATAACGACACCACATCGGTGGTGATGAATAAATAAGTATACCACAACGGCTTCAACACCGAATGCTGTCTACCGTGCACCACCACCAACTGGGCAAATAGGAAGTACACCCCGGCCATGATGAACGCCGGCGCCAACGTCAACGCCACAAATTGCAAGATGTAGAAATCGCTGTTGCGATTATCAGTCAACGACCCGATTCTGCCTATCCAGCCGCAGAATTCCAATCCGTAGCCGCAAATGTAGGTGACATTGTACCAGTGGTACCGTGACTTAAACGACATTCCCACAATGTACAAAAAAATCACTGCAAAAACAATAAAGTATATAATGTTGGCAGGATAGCTCAAATCATATTTGTACAAGTTGTACTCAAGATCCAACGCCTGCAAGTTCAAAGTGTTGTTGGAGATGACCTGGGACGCCATGGCCTTGACTGAGCTGTCGGTGGCGGTAGCCAACACCTCCTGGGCCGAAATCACTGCCAAAGACGCCTCTGCGCCTCTGTAGATTCTGGAATAGGAGATGGAGCCAAAAGCGTCGGTCAAGGTGGTGAACCCCGCAGCCACCGAGGAGATGGTGGCATCAAGGCCTGGAGTGGCGGTAGGGTTGATCAGGGTCCATGCTGTGGTGCTGGGAATAGTGCTGGGAGTCCACGGAGCAATACTAATGGAACTCATGGTTTATTTTCGCAGGCGCCGAGCTCTATAAGTCCTCACAACACTGCCGACGAACTTTTCTTGGTTTGTAGGCCGCGCGGGGAATGTTGCGGTGAGTGGCTGGACCAGGACCGCGCGGCATTAGCGCGGGCTGAGCCCGTCGGAGTTATTTCGGAGATAGGGGTAGGTAGGCTGCTTTGGTCCTTGTATCAGGCCCTTTAGCAAGGTCCTGAAGCTTTTTAAAGACCTTTAACTAGGCTTCGAGGCCTCACCTAGATCTTTGGTCACAATCTTCGAAGCCCTTCGTCAGAAGCCCTTCTGGCGTCATTCAGATCGTTTAGGTGCGGAGTTCGCTCGTATATTTACGCGCACCTAATCGCACGTTGATTTCCTAATTTGCTGTGGTGGATTGATGATGGTATGGGGCTATCGCGAAAGGTGCATTAGGGCTAGGGCTCATTAAAGTTAAACGAGCTCGTATGTGAGATTTATTATCGGTGAAACTTCTACATGGAGATTTTTAAGGTTATGGGTTTGGGAGAGAAACGATATTTTAGATATGGAATAGGTCATAATAGATACAATAGGCTGGATATGAACAGGCTGGAATGGATAGAACAGACTGAAATGGATAGAAGATTAGGTTGGTAATGACGTAATGAGTATAGGAGTCATTAATCTATCTATTTCCTACAGTCTATTAAAGGTCCTCTTTCAACTTCCTGCGACTCACAAAGTGGAATTGTTGGAAGGATCCACGGACTGATCCCTTTCCTCCTTCTCAAACTCGTCCACATGCTTATGATCTAACCTATTCTTGATCGTCGACACCTTCAAGAAGTTCACAGGCCCAAACACCCAAAACGGATGGAAAGGAACAAAGATAAGCCCGCAAATCGTCACCATCAATGCATCCAATGTCATCAAAAACACTTCATGAGTGATCAAGTATCCGCTCCAACCTTGGGCCAACTCAACGACTCTGTAAATACACCTGATGTAGATAGCAATGGATGCTACGGTGACTGCTAATGGATAGTAGTCGTGCAACTTTCTCCCCCGGATGGAGCGAAAATTGGGGTTGTAGAACTGTTCTAAATGACTGTGTCTGAACTCGTGGGCGCTTTTGGTATTAAACAAGAACCGAAATCCGTTGGCGATGGTTCGCCTGTTCAAAGGGGAGTCGGAATCGATATGGGCCGTTTCCCTGAAATAGGTTCTGTTCAAGAACTCGAACCAGAAAATTAGGAACACCGTCATCGATAAAACCTGGAACGCAATTCCTGCGATCATGACATTGGTACCTGAAGAAGCGTCTTTCTGCTCGGCAGAAGCCTCGGCGGCCATACCACCACCAATGGCTTGGATAACTAACGACACAACGTCAAAAGTTATGAATAAATAGGTGTACCACATCGGCTTCAACACCGAGTAATGTCTACCGTGAATCACCACAAGCTGGGCGAAAGTGAAATACACTCCGGCCATAATGAATGCGGGGGCAATGGTCAAGCTCACAAACTGTAGAAGGAAATAATTCAAATCCCCCCAATCAGTGAAACTCAACACCCGCCCCAAGAATCCGCAGAATTCCAAGGCATATCCGCAGAAGAAGGTGATGTTGAACCAATGGTACTTTGATTTGATAGGCATGAACCCGTAGTACAAGAACAACAACGAAAAAACCGCCAAATAAATAATATTCGAAGGCCGGTTCAAAAAGGTGTCATAGTTGTTGTATTCGAAGTTCAACTCGTCGAGGTTTACCGAGGTTTTGAAGATGATTTCTGTGGCCTTGGCCTTCACAGAGGTGTCTGTGGCAGTTGCCAACACCGCCTGGGCCGATAATATGGTAGCGGTGGCTTCTACCCCCCTGATCACCCTTGATAACGATACTAGCACCCCCGGCTCGGTCTCGGTGGCAATTCTTTGCACCGCAGAAAAGTAACTTTTGGATAATGCTGAGGTCGGGGTCGCTGTGAGGGTCTTAAGGTATGTGGAGGTGGGATAGGACGACGTAGTCCACGAGGAGATGATCTGTGGAAAACTCATTGACATTTGCGATGTTCTGGTGTTCGATAGTTCTGAGGTTCTGAGGGTTGCGATCGTTCGAATTCGATCAATAAGCTATGGCGCTAGCAGGTGTAGCAATATTTATACAAATGTGGCCTACGGGAAATAACTGCACAGCGCATCCGAGTGTTGCGAAGCCAGTGCGAATAGGGTTTGGGTGCACGGGTGTAGATAGGGTGCGAGCACTTGATTGGGTGAGCGTATATTGGGTGAATTAGGCTGAATAAAGGTGTTGGGTCCGCGCCGCTTGGCACGGAGACGGAGTTTGAGAGGCTGAGCAGTCAGTAGTGGAGGTGATAAAGGGGCAAAGTTCAGAAGTAGGATTGATAAAGGGGCAGAGGGTCGAGTACTTCGTTATAAATATTAATGCAATTAGTATAAAATGTTGGTTTGTAAGTTTTCAGGCTCCTGTTCGTACTCGATCTCCACGCGAGGCCGCTTTTTGTTTTTGGAGTTGTCATTAGCCTTGCGTTTCTTATCATTATCATCATCTTCGTCGTCAGACTCACTTTCAGAGTCACTGGAGTCGTCCAACCACTTTTCCAAGTCTTCGACGTCCACCAATTCATCTTCGGCATCGTCCTCGACGTACTCCACCTCGCCTTCGTCGCTTTCCTCCTCTTCGTCCTCACTAACCAAATCGACCTCGTCCTCGTCCTCGTCGATATCGACTTGTCTGTTGTCCATCTTGCTCAAGACCTTCTTCCAGATCTTGTCGTCGACATTCAACGGCTTGTCGCCGTAGGCACCACTCTTTAATCGCTCCAACAATTCTTTTTCGATGGCCTTTTCGATCTTGGCTGCGGATAATGCTTTTCTCTCTCTGTTCTCCTCTCTTCTCTTAACCTTGTGCTTGACCCCCACGTAGTGCCTCTCGTCTTCTTTCAATGCCAATCGTCTTTCTGTTATTGCCACCTGGGTCAACCGAGTCAACCTCTGTTTGCATTTGTGAATCAAGAACTTTTGCCAATACTGCAATCTGTCGTCGATCTGTTCCAACGCCTTGTTGTAGTTCTTCAGTAGCTTGACTCTCTCCCATAATTTAGAAGGCAAATGGGCTCTTTCCGCCGTTTTCATATATAAATACAACCTGCCCTCGACATTTTTCACCGTGGCGTATCTGGCGTTGGCCAAAGGACATGACTGTCTGGAACATAACCCGGTTACATTGTACTCGTTTCGGCAGAAATTCTGCTCCTTGTCGGTTTTTATTTTGAAGGCGCAGAACTGGTGGTTGATAACCTGCCAAATCACTTCGTCAGACATATTTTGTGGTGGGTTTGTTAGGAGTTCTTTTGGGTATTGATATTTTTCCAACTCTTCTCATCTCAAAAATTTTTTCTATGCGATGGCTGCGGGTTATATGCAGGACAGGAACCTCCACCGTTTTAGGGGGGTAGGGAATGGGGCTTAATGGGGTGGTAGGGGGACGTGGTTGAAGGAGGTTGTAGGAGGTTATAGGAAGAGTGATTGGATGTGGGTTGGACATTTTTGGGGTTGACGAAATGTGCAGATTTCACGAATTGAGTTGGATGATTGGGAATGGAGAATAGGGGTGAAGAGGGATAAGAGTGGCTCCAAAGAAGAGGAAGAAGAGCAGAGAGACATCTAAAAGATGAGAAAATTTGACGAGAGACACAGAAAGCAGAAAAGAATACAGAAAGAGAGAAGGGAGAAGAAAGACGCAGAAAGCAGGTGTAGTATAAAAATGCTTCAAATGACTACGACCGGAGTTTCATGGGCTTGTTAGGCACTGCCGGCTTGATTTTGGCCACCCGTGGCCCTATCACAGGTATGTTTCTGTTCAAATCATTGGCTTTCCTCGAGAACGCCATCAATGTCACCACGACCTGGTAAGGGTCTTTTCTGTCATAGAGATCCACGGTTTGAAAGATCTCGTCGTGGGGAACCCCTATGATCTCACAGGTCTTCAAGAAGAACGAGATGTTCTCCATTTGCACAAACGGCATCTTGGAATTCTTGCATTTGGCGGTGGGGTTGCTGGAAATCGGCAATAGGTTACCGAGCCTACACAAAAGTAAACCGTTCCTCAACATTTCTATCAAGTCCTGGTTGTGTGACTGGTAGGATTCGATTTCGTCTCTGGCGATGCCGAGCACTTGGAAGAGCCATTGTGTGATCTCGGGCTCGCTCTTATGGTATTTATCGAGTCTCGACTTGGTAACGTCCTGATCTAGATTGGTGAATGCATTCTGGAAACTCATACCCTCAGATAATTGTGCGAAACTGACACAAAGATGGAAAAGGTGGAAACTGACACAAAGATGGAAAAGGAAGAAACTTACACAAAGCCGACGCAAAACCGCGAAAGCCACAGGCGATAGATAGACAGAACAAGTAAAATACATTCAGACATCATATACCGTGTCTAGTTGTGCAACTTCTTCTCGTAAGAAAGCAAGCCATGCACACCACCTTCCAATTGGGCAGAGGCGGTTCTAAATTCGAATCTAACTTCGCCGCTGTTAACATCGCTTCTCAATTGAACAAGCGACTGGATACCGATATCTTGCAACGAGTGTTGCAAACCGTTGTATAAGTAAGGAATGAACTTGGCAATGGAACCCTTGTCCATGACTGAACCACTGACCCCTTGGGCCACGAAAACCTTGTCGGCCTCGGAGAAATAACGGGAGGTTGAGGCGTTGGCGTTGCTCTTCGTTTGTTGCATAGCATCAACGGATCCCATACCTCTGTAGGTCTTCAATCTTTGACCGTCACGGTAGAAGTATTCTCCAGGAGTTTCCGCGGTACCGGCCAATAAACCTCCCATCATCACACAGGAAGCACCCAAGGCTAAAGCCTTGGAGATGTGTCCGATGTTACCAATACCACCGTCAGCGATACATGGCACTCCGAATTTGTTGGCAAACTCAGTGACGGCATACACAGCAGTTCCTTGAGGTCTGCCACAAGCCATGACTTCTTGGGTGATACAGATGGAACCAGATCCCATACCGATTCTCAAACCGTCGGCGCCAGCTTCGATCAATAAAGCAGCTTGTTCTCTGGTCACCACATTACCGGCTATAACCTGCAATTCTGGGTAGGTTTGTTTGATCCATTTCAACATGTTGATTTGGAAAGTGGAAGATCCATTGGAGGAGTCAATAACTACCACGTCCAACCCAACTTCAACCAATTTGGCCAATCTTTCCTTGTCAGCGTCCATGGTACCGATGGCAGCCCCACACAACAACTGTTTGGAGTCAAAAGATTTGGAGGCCAAAGGGTAACTCAAATTCTTCTGCAAATCGGTCAAAGAGATCAATGACACCAAGTTACCATCATTATCAACGATTGGCAACTTACCCTTTTTGGATTTTCTCAAAAGAGCATTACCTTCAGTCAAGTGAATACCCACTTTTCCAGTGATAAGGTCTTTAGTCATGATTTCTTCGACTTTGGACCCGTCGTCTTCATGGAATTGCACATCACGAGCGGTGATGATACCCAACAATTTTCCACCAACTTTACCATTTTCTAAACGTTAGTATAAACATTCCAAAATTTCTTGAATTATCAGAGAATCAATTTGTCCCCAACATCGTTTGATGTCAATCGGTAGAACGAAAGTTATTAATTGTTGTTATTCATCAGGGAACAATCAAGAAAAGAATCTTAACATACCAGTAACAGGAAAAGAAGTGAATCCCAAAATGGACTTCATTTTTTTGACTTCACCAACAGTGGTGTCGGGACTAACTACCACAGGGTCGTTGATGAACCCATTTTCGTATTTTTTGACTTTTTTCACCATTTCCGCTTGCTCTTCAGCAGTACAGTTGTGATGAATGATACCAATCCCTCCCAACAAAGCCATGTGAATAGCCATGTTTTCTTCGGTGACGGTGTCCATGGGCGAGGAAACGAATGGCGATTTTAAGGTGATTTTCTTCGTCAATTTGGTTTCCAAAGAAACAGCGGTGGATGGAAAATCAATCAATCCGGGCAAAATCAAAAAATCGTTATATGTCAAACCACCGAAGTTGGAGGAGTCAATCAAGGTTTTGATGTCCAAACCATCTTTGTTCTTGTAGTCTTTCAAGTAAGAAGTTGCTTTAGCAGTATCGTAGGACATTGTAAAATTTAGTATATTGATCTATGAATTATTGGGCTAATCCTTGCCAGAAGGGAAACCAAAAAAAAAATTTTCCTGGGAATTTGAGTTGTATTTATAATAGTTGACTCTGTCGCGATGCGATAAAAATTTTACATCATCTCATTTTGGACACAAGTGTCTGAAAGGGGTGGCAGAGAGGCCACTGAGGGGCCACTGACAGGCCAACGAGAAGTTGTAGGAGAGGGTTTCAATCTTTTTGAAGGACAAGGTGTTCGTTCAAGAGAAAGGACAGGATTTCCAAAGCCACTTCGCCTCGGATGACATATGTACGATAACGAGAAATGGTCACAAGGGGAGAAGATCACAAGAGAAATAGTCACAGACGCAACAAAGCGGAGTTAGGACCGTCCGCAGTCTCAATTTGCTGCTTACTTTGAATCTCTTTTCAAGCCACTCATCTCTTTTTAAGCCACTCATTCTCTTCATCTTTACTATTCATACCCGTTTCTCGAACCATCACCATCACCTCTGCTTCCTTTTGATATCATAAGCGCATTTCAGAGTAAAAGATGCTTGAGTCTTTCAAAGGACGTCTCAATGGCCGAATTCAGCCAGAATTCACATAAAAAGGTATCTGAAAGTTAGTAAGTTTTCATTATCAGTGTAGCGGTTCTTGTTTTGAACTTCATTAGAATCAAGACCACTGGAAATCCAATGGCTAGCAAGGATCATCATTTAACGATACATACTAATTCAAGTCGAAATCTTGACTGGTATTTCTCAAGTGATGAGAGATGAAAAATTCTCATTCGCAAAGCACAGATGTTATCCGAGTATATATTTTCCAATCTGCCATGATCGTAATGTCAATTATTGACCGGCAATACTTTGATTCTTGAATTTTGAAACATATTCTTCGATTTTTTTCCATCCATCTTTCCTGGCAGCTTCTCTGACTCTCTGTTCTTCCAATGATTGATGATACAACATTGTGCAATGGTCGTACAATACAGTGTTGTGATCCATAAACACCTTCAATGCGCTGTACGCTAGCAGATGAATAGTCCTGTTCCAGTTGGTGGTGGCAGAATTATGGGGGGGTAACCCATTGTTATAGTCCAAATCGTAACCGTTAGGATTGGAGAAGCTATCATAATATTCCTCGTCGCCCAATTCATTGTTTATGCTATCGTTCAAATGGCCATTGCTGTTTATACCATTCAATCCACTTATGTTATTTATACCGTTTATACCGCTGATATTCATGTTGTTATCATTGTCATTATGATGGGTCATTAAGCCAGGGTCGATGGTGTTTCCATTGGCGTCAATAAGAGTATTCAGATTCTCCAAAATCTTCTGTTTCATCACTCCGTTGGTGACACTAGGCTGGGTGGCGTTAGTTAGTTCGTACAATGAAGCAAACATGATTGGCAATATTACTTCAGCGTTTTCTGTTATCAAGGTGAGGAAATAATCGTTGGACCACAACATCAATACCTTCTCACTCACTTGGAAATGGCTGGAGGAAATACATTTTGATAATTGAGCAAAAAGTGGGATTTGAATTTTCAAAAATTCATTGGGTTCAATTACCTCGAAAATGTCTTCAATTTCGTTCAAAAACATCACTTCCTTTTGACTATTAATTTTGGGCCAGAATCTTAGTAAAACCATTATAACATCTTCAGTTAATGACGGGTCTTTTTCTAAAAATTGCACAATACAGTAAGCCAATTGGGGGTGGTAAATCGATAAACTCTTAACCTTATGTAAAGGCATCAACACTCTGATCAAAAAAATCTTGTGTTCCTCCTTCAATGGTAATGCAAACCCATTGATGATGGAGCCTAAGATTTCCAATAGTTCAGCAATACCGTTGAATCGTTCTGTTTCATAAACAAATTGAATAAAAACATTGTTGATTGATTTCCGTATGAAACTTCTCAAGCTTAAAAACTTCCCATAGATTCTGTGTAAGGTAGTTTTCAAACACTCTCGTTCTTTGGGGTCTTCACTATCAAACAATTCCAATATTTTCAATATGAAATTTTGATTAATAAACGGTTTGGCATTCTGGTGGTTGAAGTCAGGACTCTCGATGAATCTTAAAAAGAACTCATAAATCACTTGCATATGAGGCCAAGCTAATTCGTGAATGGGTTCGTCTTCATCTGGATCATAGACATCACCAATAGGATTGACTGGGGGTGGCAAAGGTCTGAACAAGTTATGTTTGAACATCTCAATCACATGTTTATAGATCTCGTTGGTAAAAGTAAATCTTGTGGTCATTATGAATTGGATCAACTCTTGTAAAGTTTCCCGTTTAATTTCTTTGCCTTTGATGTTGGAGGTTGGGTCAGTGAAATCAAAGAGAACATTGCATTGATCGACCTTCTCGATGAACAAGTTGATCTGTTCTTCAGGTAGAACCTCGTCAAAACTGGGCAAAAGGATGATTTCCGGGGCGTTTGACGACGGTTCGAACCTCGAGGACGAGTGTCTTTTGGGAGTGGCAATAAGATCAATATCAAAGGTCTCTCTGCTTGGCGAGGGGATGTTGGGATTCAAGTTGAACCCGTGTTGATGGTGGCCTTGTTGAGAATGGGCCGCAATATGGACCCCGGTTTTGAAGGTATCCACGGCATTATTACTACTGACATCAGTGGAGCCATTGGAAAAGTTCGACGATGCACTCGATGTGTTTGAGGGGGTGCTTTCGTTGAAATTTCCGTTGGAAACAGGGTCATTGAAATGGTTGGACAGGGAACCGTTGGCATCACCGTCATTATTGATGACAATTGCGGGCGAAGCAACCGGCAGCTGGTTACTGGGCAGGGTGGTGGCGCCCTGGTTGATCGTGGAGTTCGATGACGACGATGTGATGGATGAATTACTATTGTTTCTGGATGGAGAAGGGGAATTCGACTTTGTAGAGTTGGAGCTGGCGACATTCTTCGACCCCAAAGTCAACGACAACGACGACTTTTTGGGCTCCTTGGTTTCTTTTTCCTTCTTCTCTTTCTTGTTGGATGATTTGGAACTTCTTGAAAGCCTGTTCTTGAAACCTTTCATCATATTCAACGATTGACTAGTTCACAAGTCCGACTAATAGGTGGAAAGGATATAATGGGTCTGTAGTGCAGTAGGATTCCGTGACAGGTGGGACAACGGAGATCAATTTCTGGTGGTAACTATCGTTTAATCAGCGGGTAAGTTAAGGATCTATTGACTTTTTGGTATCGTTGAGAAAAATCGCCCAAGACGAAAATAAATGATTGGTAGCGACACGCCTGGGACGAGGAAGAAAACTTCTTGTGGCGGTGGTGGCACCAGAGACGGGGCAGAGGGGGCAAGGAGCGGGGTGTGTAGTCAGGCTATGGAGTGGATTCTATGGCCACGTTTTGGGGTGGATGCGAGACCTATAGCGGGAAAAATTGAAGTATTTAATGCTGAGGTAGGCAGTGGTTCAAGCCAGCCTGGGGGCAACTGCCGGGCTATCTATAGAAGAATGTTCTCTTCGTCAACATCTTCGATTAAATGTTGGCTGGAGTCGTTCAAAACGTAACTGAGGTAGCAATTCCAGCCAATACTGATCACATTCACCAGTAACAACCTCGCTTGCACAGGAACGACACTAAAGTTGATCAACTGGAAAGCAGGCCACACCAACCAGTTGGTGGTCAACGTGTGCCAAAGATTGTTATTCAATTTGGTCTTTATCTCCGCAATGGGGTCGGAATTTAACTCCATTATCGACATCACGGAGTAGTACATCGGTATACCGATGAAAGGTGCAAACACCAATTGATCGCCGGCCACCCGAGTCAAAGTGTCCAAGGACTTTTTAGCCCTGGAGTTGCTGACTTTGAGGGGAAATTGGACCTTATTTATGAACTTGTACCACTTATCGCCAATGGGAGCAAAGCACACTGATCCGTAAATGACTGCCCGCAACGTCCTCTTGTAGTCGTAATTCAGGGGTTTTTGGGGGTCGGTGAAAAGATTTTGGGCCAAGTAATCCCCGGTGCCAAACAAGATCCCGGTAGTGACCATGTTGGTGGCAAGGGGGCGTTTTAGGAGTAGCTTGTTATATCTGGCATACATATTCGCAATGGTGCGGAGTTTGGCGAAAGGGCGGTGGGCGGTGAGCTGTGCGGAGTTCTGGCGGTGAGCTGTGCGGGGTCTTGGCGGTATTAATTTGGGCGGTGGCGGGGTAGGTCTGTGGTGTACGGGTGTACTAAGTTTGCTTTTGTTGGGATATTGACAAACACTTGCATCGGGTCAGCTAGTTAACCTTTGGGTAGTGAGACGCTGCCAACGCCGTCGGCCCAACTTCTCCTCAGTCAACTCCGAAATTGCCGTGCCGCGTTAACTACGAATCTTGCATGAAGTGCGGAGTTTGCCTCCATCACATGGGAGCAAAGAAACTATAAGAATAGCCCAAAACAGGGCCAAAAGTTAAGAATGCAATTACCAGATATCAAGGCGGATATCCAGAACCTCGAGTCTGTAGATGACAAAGGCATAGCCTCATATCTTCCACATGTGATTGTGTTGTTGGTGGTATACAAGCTACTCACATTCGCTGTATACAAGTATAAGGAGAGGAAATATGGCTGTAAACCGATATACAGAGGTCAGCGGGACCCGATTTTAGGGTTTCGCAACGCCTATCGGTTCTTGAAGAAGAAGAACGACGGCACGATCGTTGATTTCTTGCACGAGATTTTTGAGGAGGGGGATTTCGACACCGGGGCCACCACCACTGCCGGAAAGCCTATGATCAGCACCAGGGATCCCGAGAACATCAAGGCGATTTTGAGCACCAAATTCAATGATTTCGACTTGGGGGTGAGATACAAACAGTTTTTGCCCCTCTTGGGCGACGGCATATTCACTCTCGATGGCCAGGGTTGGAAGCACAGTAGATCCATGTTGCGGCCCCAGTTTTCCAGAGAGCAGGTTGCCCACGTCAAGTCTTTGGAGCCTCACATGCAGAAGTTGTTTTCTCACATTCGAAGCCACCAGGGAGGGAAATTCGATGTCCAAGACTACTTCTTCAAGTTGACCATCGACACGGCCACGGAGTTTCTCTTTGGCGACAGCTGTTCCAGTTTGTCGGATGGAATTAACGACATGAGCAAGGTTGCGGACGACAAAATGACTGAATTGAGAAAAGTGTTTCCTAGGGCATTCAATAATGCTCAGGCGGTGCTAGCAGGCAGGACGATCTTGCAAGACTTCTACTGGTTGTATAATACCCCAAGTTTCCGGAAAGACTGCAAGATTGTGCACGATTTCACCGACTTTTACGTCCGCAAGGCTTTGAGCACTTCTGCCGATGAAATCGACGAGAAATCCCGGGATGGTTATGTTTTCTTGTATGAATTAGTCAAACAAACCAGAGACCCGAAGATTTTGCGGGATCAGGCGTTGAATATCTTATTGGCGGGCAGAGACACCACTGCGGGGTTGTTGAGTTTCACGTTTTTTGAACTTTCACGGAAGCCCCAGGTTTGGAAAAAGTTGAGAGATGAAATCCACCAGACTTTCGATTCGGGCAAAGACGCTAAAATCGACGATATCACCTTTGAAAGCTTGAAGAAATGTGAGTATTTGAAGGCTGTAGTCAACGAGACCCTCAGATTATATCCCTCGGTGCCCATCAACTTCAGAACCGCTAACAAGGACACCGTGTTGCCTTCAGGGGGTGGTAAGGATGGCACTTCCCCGGTGTTTGTCCCTAAAGGGCAAATTGTGACTTACGTAGTGTCGTCGTGCCAGCGAAACAAGAAAATATACGGCGACGATGCCAACGAGTTCCGGCCGGAGCGTTGGTTTGAGGAAAGCACCCGAAAGTTGGGCTGGGCGTACTTACCTTTCAATGGTGGCCCTAGGATCTGCCTTGGTCAACAGTTTGCCTTGACTGAAGCCAGCTACGCTATTACCAGATTGGTGCAAGAGTTTTCCACCATTAGGGATTACGATAATGACTATCCGCCAAAAAAGAACAGTCAGTTGACGATGTGCTTGCAGGATGGGGCGCAAATAGGTTTGAGTTAAGTCTGTGTCTATAGCTCTATAATTTTTAAGAATTTGAATATTTCGGTGAACTCGCCAATTGTCCATTTATCCCGTTGTTCGTCTAAATGGCCGTCTAAATGGTCGTCTTAAAGGGTATTGTAATCTCTCATACCTCACGTGTAGTTGACGTTCGACTCGTCCAACTCGTGCACGGTTTCCATGAACTTACTCTTATAGTGAGTCTTAGAATTATGCACCGTACTCAAGAAGCAGTTCCAGCCGATAGAACAAATATTGGATGCTACCACTCTCAAATGGATCGGAATCAACGTGAACGAGAAAAGCTGGAATATCGGCCACACCGACCAACTTGTGGTCAACACATTCCACCAGTTCTTGCGCAACTTCTCCTCAATAATTTCAAATGGGTTTTCCCTGAGCGCCAATAACGTCATCGACGCATTGTATAACGGGATCCACACCAACCCCGGGAATATGAGCTGATCTAGCCCGATTCTGAACCCGATATCATATGCCTCTACCTTCTTGTGACTCCATACCAGTCGCTTCAACTTGGAAACAAACGGATTTTTGAGATAGGGCAATGTTTTCCCGTACCAGAACACCCCGATGGGTGAGAAGATAAAGCTGCCGTAGCACCAAGCTCTGGCCGTCCTCCAAACATCGTAGGGCGGTCTGTTTCCGTCTTCGTCTAAATGGTTGAAAAATCTTTGAGCAACGCAGTCCCCGATCCCAAAAAGAATTCCGGCACTGGCCATATTGGTGCGGTAGGGATACTTCTTCAAGAGCTCATTGTATCGGTGGAACACTCTCATAGATTAGGATTTCCCCTAGGGTGTTGCAAAATATTTTCGCATCAGATTATTCGCACTGTTTTCGAACTGTAGGAAGACCAGTTCCTTAAATGGGAAACTCTAACCTTTCGGTGCAGAGAAGATTACAGCACACGCCAGGCTCCCAGAAGGTGCGGCAAGCGATATCCTTACAGAATCAGAACAGATAAATACATTTTTTTGGTTGTGCCTCCGATACACTTGATTTGACCCAATTGCAGCTACAAAGAACTCAATCATCAGACGACCCGTCGGTAACATGCTTGATAGCAGCATCAGCTAAAGCGAATTTACCCTGTAAAGGAGGGATGAATAGCTGGTAACCCATAGTGTTGGTTTCAAAGTCTTTGGGGTCGTTTTCCACGTGGATGGTGGTGACCAAGGAATCAGGCAATAAAGGATACTTGATGAAGTGTCTATCGGTGGAGTGATTGAGATCTTTGGAAACGGATGAAGGCAAGACCTCGTAATCGTCGCCGAGCTTTGAAGCCACCTCGGATTGCGGAGCTATCACCAAATCCGACCAGTTCCGTTTGTTCAAAAACTGAAGGTTTTCTCTTGGAGACCCGTCGGGATTTACGTTGAAAAGAGGAACCATATCCTCATCACAATCTTTGGAAAAATGATGGCCTTTCGATCTCTTATTCAATAAAGTGGCCATGGGGTCAGGAGGAGGAGCATTGACAATGGCAGAAGAAATCACGTTGAAAATCAACCGAGGATCGTTCTCGGGCGACTTTAAAGCTTGTTCGTTGTGCTCCAACGCCCCCTTTTGGCCAATTCGGTGGAAATTGGGATGGTGGTAGAATCTGGACTTGAGACGTCCCACACAACAAAGATGGACATCTCCGCTCAAAATGGTGATACGCACCGAGTTGGCCGCACCAAAGTCAATAAGGTCCTTGACCAACTTGTTACGTTCCGCCTTGTGGTGTTTGGAACACCAATGGTCGTTCAAGTCGTCCAAAACTTCCACCCCTCCGTCAAATTCGTTGACCAAACCTTTGGCAATGATGCCCTTTTGAGCCAACTTTTTGATGGGGGCCAAAAGGGGAGAGTTGAGGGTCTTCTCCAACCACACGAGACGCGGGTACAAGATCGGGACTCCAAGCATCACCAAAAAGTGCTTGATGTCGGGGGAATTCTTTATCTCTGCCGTCATTCGGCCGAATATCGCCTTGTAGCTCTCGGGCTTGACTATTGTCCTCAACGACCTCTCGGTTCTGCAATCAAAGCCAACTAACCCGATTTGGTGGCCCAATTTGGCGTAGGTGCTCAACGGGGTGGCGCTCATGTAATTCTTCGAATCCTGGCCCTTGATCCACCCTTTTTCGTAGCTGATGGTTTCTCCGGGTAACTGGTGGTGCTGATAGATCATATAGTACTTGAAAGCAACTTTGCCCAAGAGCTTGAACACGGGAGACCCCATGGTAGCGTCGGGGTAAGACCCGTAGCCGTCGATGATATCGTGGTCGTCGTAGATGTTCACCGCAGGAATGGTGGTGCTGGCCACGGGGAATAACGCCTCCAAACACGAGGAATTCTTGCCTTTCCAATACCCTTTACCGAACCATCCCATATACTGATGGAGGTAGTACTTGGAAAACTCCTCATTCAACTCCTCGTCGGCCGGAGTCTGGAATTTCTTGTGGTTGTTGGCCTTTTCCAACCACGACTGCAACTTGGTGGACGCCAACTTGATGGAGTCGCAGTAGATCTGGTCCCCGCCACCTAACATGACGTGGTAGCGGGTTTTGCCGTGGTTTTTCAACACGTCATGCCACAAGGAACTGGGGTATTCCCCCGCGTCACAGGCCAACGAGAACCCGTTACAGCTATACGACATCACGTTCATGGATTGCTTCAACGCGGGGATATAGAAGAGCCAATAATCAGTGGTCTCCCCATTGACAAAATACTGGACCTTCTGTTCGAAACTCTCCACCGGCAAGTCGATATCTATCCTGTAAAAGTGGAAGTTGTCCTCGTGGTAGAACCGTTTGCCCGAGAACTTTCCGGTTTTGCACTGTTCCTCGGACTCAATGTGCAAGGGACCAGCCTTGAACGCGACTTCAGGAACCTCGTCGTCGTCCTCGAGCACCAACAAGATGCTAGCAACATAAGTGGTGTCGCAATTGAATAGCTTAAGCATGGGCCCACATCTTATGTTCAAGGAGGTGGGGGAGTCTGTAGGGCATTCTGAAGGTACCTCGGTAGTGGAGTTGATCGACAAGAACTTATCGAGTGGTAGCGGTCTATTCCAATCCATGGCGGTTATTGAGTAAAGATGAAATTTCACAGGGCTGGATTGCTTCGCACATGAGCCAATAATGAGGATGAAATATGTCAGGCTGTTCGCGGGGCGATGGGCCGAGGGGGCTGAAAAAGGGCCTCGAAAAGGGCCTGGCGGCACGATAGAGAACAATCGCAGGGTTTTATAGGTTTTATAGGGAGGAAGCCGTGTGGGGAAGGTTCCCCGCACGAAGGCGGAAAGGCGGCCTCGCAGAAAGGACCGCGAGCGGCGTTAGGATTGGCGGTGGCGGCGTGGCGGCATAGAACACCCTCGAATGTTCCGAAAACCCTCGTTTCCTTTTTGCCTCGGCCCTCGTTTCCTATTCTGCCTTCCACCGCCCTCGCCCACCGCACCACCCTCACAAATCATCGAAAATATGCGAACATTACTAATGAACAAGATCGTATACGACAAAGACGGTAAACCGTAAGTTCTTGCTGCCCCTCCCAGACTCACCAAACTCAACTAACCTTTTAGCTGTCGAACATGCAACTCGCTACTTGACTTTCAGGCTGCCACCGGTAAAATACCCAAAGAACAAAAGGTCGCCACCCCCCGAAGAACGGACTGCCCGCCCGATGTGGTGGAGATCGGCAGATCATCGTGGACATTTCTCCACTCTGTGGCTGCCACCTACCCCGAAAGCCCCACTTATCAACAACAAACCGACTTAAAGCAGTTCTTAAGGTTGTTCAGCAAGTTCTACCCCTGTTGGTATTGCGGGGAGGATTTCGAGAAATATCAGGTGAAGAATGAGCCTAGTGTGGAGAACCAGCAAAAGTTTGGAAAATGGTTGTGTGACGCCCACAACGCCGTCAATGTCAAATTAGGCAAGCCGGAGTTTGACTGTAATTTGTGGCAGCAGCGGTGGAAGGATGGATGGAAGGATGGATCGTGTGATTAGTGTGGAGGCCAATTCAGAGGTCAATTTGCAATTCAAAGCCTGATTGAAATACAGAGGCCAAAATTGCAAATAAAGAGCACACGCTCAATAGAGATCACACGCCCAATTAGAGATTAAATACCTGTAAATAATTATAATCCTGCAATCAAAAACCTGCAAATAGATATCAATAGACCTGTAAATATATCACTCGATTTTTTTGAGCCATTCCACCAACTCGTTCTCATCAAATTGTCGCCCAGGACTGTAGATGTCCACTGGCAACTGCTTATGCAATCTGACCAACGCAGGAAGCTTATTGACTCCGTATGTGACCATCAAGTCCTTGGCTTCGAGGGAGTCACAGGTGATATTGGCCAAATGCACGGGATATTTGGCGGAATCCAAGGGATATCTGTCCTTGTTGGCTAATATGTCGAACAACAACTCGGTGGACCTGTTGTACTGGGGGTCTGCTTGCACAGTGAAGTGCAAGATCAATGGTGGTTTGATGTTTATGACATCTTGCAATTCGCTGTGGGTTGTAAAATAGTAAGGATACAATCTGTTGTGGGTGGTGATGAGGTTAGCAGACGGAGGATATACTGTTTTGCGAGACCAGTTCTTGAACAACCCCAGAAAAAACGTCCGTTTGGTTACAGAGTTCATGAGCAATGATGGAAAGTGCGCGAAGACCCTTAGCGGGGGATAAGAATGGTGCGAGATCGCCACACCCGTACACCCACAGGTCACCACACCCGTCTTAGGATGGGGGGCGAGGGAAAAAATGAGGGGATAAATAAGACTCGGGATAAAGGAGACTCGGGATAAATTAGACTCGGAGCCTCGAGTGAATCCAGCCTCAGTTTAACTTTGGGTGTGCGGGCTAAAAATAAGCCCGCGAAGCTGAGTTGGCTTGGGACGGTGATAAGACGGAGTGGGAGAGGTAGTGATATGGACAATCAGACAATAAGAAAACCAATGAGATAGCGATTGAGGCAGCCAATGAGAGCAAGGCACGAAATTAACAAACAATACCCTCACATGTAGTCGTCAAACCCTTGACGAGAGCAATCGAGGTGCGATCATATTAAACTCGCACCACACCTTCACTCCTGCCACCGCATCGTACCGCACCGCGCCTTTACCACCGCGCCTCTACCACCGCACCGCGCCTCTACACTGCATCGCACCCCCTACACCCCCCACACCGCACTATCACTCATTTGCAGCCACTCGTGTCTACACCAGGAAGTGGCTTATCTCAAAATTAGTGGGGTGACTGGATTGTCTGATGAATTCCAAGAATCCCTCCTGTCATTCTCTTGTGGAAAAGCTTGTGGAATAGCTTATCAAAAAGCAGAAACACTAAGACCGCCTTCTTATCGTTTCTGGTCAATACACCACCACACATTAATTCAAAGGCACGGCGGTCATTCTACCCGCATTTCAAACTTTATTACTTGTCCTGTCGACATAAGCAACTCGCCCGAGATAACTACAGGTTGTTTCCACTTGACGCAGTAGTCGGCATAGTAGACGGTATAATTGACGACAAAGTTAACGGCATAACCCTTGACGGCATAACTTATTAACGAGGCTTATCGGGGTTTACGATTTGTGCCAAGAGATCATCAAATAATTTCACAGTCTATAAAACGTTCATCCACAGCTTTATTTTAATTATTGGCCGTGTGTTTATATTTTTACTGATTGTCTGATTGTATTGATTGCCTGAGTATATCGATAGCCTGACTGAATTGATTATATTGACTGATAGCTGGCACTACGGCATTATATTCACTGACAGGCACTACATTATATTCACTGACAGTTGGCACTACTGATACATACCACCAGCCATCCCTGCTATGAGCTTTTCACAAAGAGTCTCGTTCAACAATCTATCCAACGACGAAATCTTCAAGCCCCACTACTCCCTCCAGAAAAAAAGGAAACCCGCCCCAAAACCCATTCTAAAAAACCAGTTGAACAACGTCCAGGTGGTGCAGAATTTGAACAATTCCAAGCAAACCATCAACTATCACGATGACCTCGATGTTGATAGTGACGAAGAGAAAGAAAACGCCTGGAAAAAACCCCGCAACAACTCCTACAGCGGATACCATAACGATAAATACGACGATGACGACGAATTGGTAGAAACCATCGAGAGAAACCTCAATCAGGTCAGAAATCGTAGGAAAAGCTACAGTGACATGACTGACGAGGAGTTGATGGCGTTGGACCCGCAGTTCAACACCCCTAAGACCTCCAACTTGTCGCAATTCAAGTTTGACAACGCAAAAACCTATTATTTGGCCCAAAGGAAAAACTATAACGTGTTAAATGGGAACAAAAACTACGTCAGAGACGAGTTGAAGCCGTCAAATAACTACAAATCCATAAATTTGACGTTCAAAACCCCCAATTTCAACAACAACTTCGAAAGAACCCTTCTATGTGTGTTTAACGGACGCAAACACTCCTGGAACTCGTTGTACTGGCTCATCAACTCCAATTTCCTCCAGAACGACGATTATTTGATCGTCACCTCAAAAATACCCCAAAGCTTTGCTCAAACCAGTCATTACAAGGACCAGCTTCTAGAAAAATGCCAGAAGTTGCTCCATTGGTTGACCGACAGTTTGCCCGAGTTGAGAATTAAAATCACCGTTGAATTGGTCATTGAGGACGATACAAAGAAGTTCATGAAAAACCTCTTCTTGCAGTACAATCCCAATATCTTGATTTTCGGCAACAAATCAAGTAACTTGAACTTCAAGTATCCCGTGAAAATGAATCAATCGATCGGTAACAACTTCCTCATAAAAAATTCCAGTTACTTGATCAAATACTCCACCATTCCCACAATCGTGGTCAGTTCGAATCTCGCCCATTTGAGGAAAGGTTCCGTTCATTCGGTTGATTCTATCGACTCCGATTGTGCCAATAACGTTGACTATTCTGATTCTAAGACCTATATGAATTTGATATCTCTGGTCTCAGATAAGTCGCTCGAAGACTCCAACAAATACCTAAGCTCGCTTCAGAAAGACAAGGAAGACGAGGTGGGGGTCACATTTAACGAGTCGGTCAATTTCAACAACAAAATGCATTCGATCTATAATGCACAATTGGCAAAGCAAATCTCAAGCAATTCCGATAAAATATACAAGGTCAAGTCTTTAATTGATGATACAGGATCCACATCCACGAACCAAACGTCTTTGTCGAACATTTCCAGCAACAGCAATTCCAGCACCACCATAAAGCCAGTCAATTCGGGAATGACTAACAAAATGATAAAAAGCAGCTTGAAACAACCACCGGTGGTTAAAGTAGAGAAGAAGAGAAGTTTTTGGAAGAAAATCTTCTCCTAGGGTTTCGGTTCTTTGAAGGCGGCCGTTGTTGTTTAATAGGTCCTAGATGATGTCCTGGGAACCAAATTAGGCAACGCGGACGGTCGTTGATGACGTAAATATTTAATGTATAGGTGCACGGATGTGCCCACAGCAACTGTTTAGATTTCCGAGCCTCTGAGATTTCCGAATGTCTTCCACAAATCTTTCACTGGTAACTATCACAAACGGGAAGAAGCAGGGAGAAGCAGAGTGGAAACAGACTAGGCATGGTATGCAAAAGCCTATTTTAGTCTATGTCACTCGCCTGGTTCTTGGGCTGGCGGTCGTCGGCGAAAGTTCCATTTGAGATTGGCGAACCAAACGAAACATAATTAGTGAGATCCTGCCTGAACCGCTCCATACAGCCCCACGCTTCGCTGACAAAAAACCCTCACCCAGATCTAAGTAATTCTCTCACACCACTCATGAGGCTCATCTGGAGATATCAAAATATGATACTTGCATTTTTTGTCTCAGACAGATGTGGCGCCTCAACTAGCCATAAATTCGCCTCCATCGCTGCTGGTGTCCCACAGTGCCAGTTGGACCAGGCTCGTAAGAGCATGATGCACATAGTAATTATGCTCAGGTAAGGACGCTGGCATTAATGGGGTGCCACCTTAAGAAGTTGGTCTGCTGTGACTGGGGCTTGTGCCGCGACGGTTATGCCGAGCCTTGTGTTGTGCCGAGCGCGCGACTGTTCTTCGACCCGCATAATGGAGATGGAAACGAGGTCGAGGACCCGTAAACAAAAGGTGGTGGTGGAGCCCAGACTCAAGCCAATAAGATACAAGTTGAATGAATTCAGTAACAAGATATCTAAGACCACTCACCGGATAAACGACCGGGAGTTTTTTTCGTTTGAGGACAACCCGCTCAATAAACGAGGTTACAAGTATAAGCCGTGTAAGCCCAACCGGTACTTCCAATCCACACTATATTCAACCACAGACTTACCTCCGTACACCGTGAGACCAAGCTATTTCGATAAATCGCAAGGAATCATCTTTGGCGACAATCTAGTGGTCAGTAACCGTGAAAACGGCTGGAGAAGCATACGATCCAATATCGGAGTAAACCAAGGCGATTGGTACGTGGAGTTCAAGGTGGTGCATTCAGACGACAACAACCATGTAAGGTTGGGGTTTGGCAGAAGAGAGGCCAGCTTAGACGCTCCCATTGGCTTTGATGGCTATGGATACGGTTTGAGAGATGTTACGGGGCAGAAGATCACTTTGAGCAGGCCCAAGACCTTCATGGACCAAGGATTCACCGCAGGTGACGTGATAGGGTTAAGAATAGTTTTGCCGTCGCTAAAGGACCACAAGAAAGCCTTGAATGACTTGGAATCCGCCTCCGGCCGCCTCGATTTGGCAGAGAATCTAATAAGAGATCAAATTCCAATAAAGTATAGGAACTCTCTATATTTTGAGCAGTTTGAATACACCAAAACCGAGAAAATGTCACAGTTGCTCAACCCGGTGAAGATTTTCGGGGAAAAGTTGACCAAGTTGGAGAAAACAGAAATATTGCCCAAAATCCCCGGCTCAAAAATCGTCGTATACAAAAACGGCATCGAAATGGGGACTATGTTTGAGGATTTGTATTCGTTTCTTCCGTTGCCTGGTAACTTGACGCAATCATCCAACCCTAAGTACAAGGACACCAATGACGGTTCTTTGGGTTACTACCCTATGATAAGTATATACAATAATGCCATTGTGGAGATGAATGCACTGGCGACTCCACCGGTGGCGGGGTCCAAGCCTTTCAGTGAACGGTACGACGAGGTGGTGGTGGAGCAGTATTTGTGGGATTTGGTGGATGAAGTGGAAAGCTGTTATCTCGATGACTTGGAGAACATCGATGCCTGAGATCTGTATCCGTTGCGGGTTTTGTGAAGTCTGTGCATGTTTGTGGTAATATAAAGATATCATTCCTCCCTTCTCCCGCTTTTTTTATTGAAAGCACGCTTTATTGTCTGGCTGTATCTGAAAGGCTGTATTTGAAAGGCTGTATTTGAAAGGCTGTATTTGAAAGGCTGTATTTGAAAGGCTGTATTTGAAAGGCTGTATTTGAAAGGCTGTCATTGAAGGCTGTCACTGAAGGCTGTCATTGAAGGCTGTTGAAAGTCCTACACCCGGTCAATAATCCCAATCATCGACAACTCTCCAACGTCGTTGGTCCGCGTATAGATATCCAAACATCTTCTATGAAACGACTTCTCCCCCGCAGAAAATCCCAACGTCACCACACTTTTGCACTGATGGCAGTTGTGTAGATCAAATTTCTCCAAATACTCCCTCAATTCCAACTTAAGCCGCACTGTCACTATGATTTCGTCGTTGATTCTTTCCAACCACCCTTGATTGATTAATTTTGTCACCACGTGCGAAGCATCCTTGTAGCTCCTACCGCTGCCCATGATTTTGTTGACCAACCGGTCGATGTTGTAGTGGTAATTGTTTTCGAAAATCAAGTCAATGATGGACTTGACCATCAATATCTCCGATTCTTTGAATGTGGTGAACGCCTTGTAGGTGTCCTTGTTTTTGTCGCTGGAGGTGATGATGAACGCATAGTTAATTTCGTTGGTAACCTCGTTTAAGGTGCTATCGATTTTGAAGTTGAATGGATGTATCTGTTTGTTGATTTCTTCGATGAGGCCGTCGACATCGATGTCTTCTCCGAGTTGCTGCGATAAGATGAGGGCTTTCTGCTGGAGGTCGTTTTGGCTGATGTACTTGACCGCCCGCAAATAGGTGAGCAATACCCTTGATGCTGATTGATTCATAGGATGAGAGCGGTACAACGCGAAAAACGCGAGACGGCACAACGCCGAAGAGCGGTACAACGCGAACAGGGGAGACGGTACAACGATGCGAGCGGTACAACGCCGCGAGTTGGTCCATTGGTCGCGCTAGTGCGGAACCCGCCCAAACTTAGGCTCTCCATCCGAATACTGCCGCTGAGATCGATAGGGATCCAACAACCACGTAAATCCAATCCCAATCAGTCACTTACAAGTACTCAACTTTCTCAATCCGGAAGCCTCACGGACTTAGACACGTCCAGAGTTCAATGGCTGGGTCGAACCAAGGAACAACTCCAAAACAACTAACAATACTCTCATTCTTGAGTTCTCATCAAGCTCTAATACCGGTATTCCTCACGCTCTCGTTTCGCACCTCAAACTTCTCTCGCTAATTTACGCCCCATGGCCAATTTACGCCCCATGGCCAATTTACGCCCCATGGCCAATTTACGCCCCATGGCCAATTTTACCCCCACCGCCTAGCGCATCACCCTCGTAACTTCATGCGTGGAAGGTCCATTCGCACCTGCTCAATTAGGCAGTTGGCTAACATCCCGCTAATTGCCTATTTCATTCTATGACATCATCTAAAATGCTTGGACCGTCGCTTCGGAACATTTCAGGTTCTACGACGATCATGAAATGCGTTTCAAAGGCTAAATTTAAAACCTAAAATAAGGTATATGTGCATGGTGCATACACCCGACGGTGGTAATACTAAGCGATGTCACAGCCAATCGGGCAGTGCAGTGTTGGCTGAGCTACCGCTAGCGATGGTTAGGGTTGCTGGGGAAATATGGGGGTATACGGAGAAAATGTGCAGATTTCGTGTATTTGGTGTACGGGTGTGGTGTACCGCGGTGGTGTACCGAGCTGATGATACCAGGTTTGCGGCTCGCAGTTTGCACCCAAAGCACAAATGAAGCTAGCAGCAGTATTTGTGGGCTTGGTCTTAGGGTGCAACCCCCTCCAGGATGACAGTTGTTTTGTAGAGAATCAGGCATTGGGCGGGGAGGTCGACCAGTTCCATTGGGCCGACTACCAGGTCTACGGCGACGTCAGCAGCGAGGAGGACATCGAATTCAAAGGCACACAGGTGAAAATGGCCCTAAATCAGCGGTTCGACAACCCGATGGTGACGTCGCGGTTCTATTTACTATACGGCAAAGTCGAGGGGGAGATCCAGGCCAGCACGGGCCAGGGGATCATCAGTTCGTTCTACCTCCAGAGCGATGACTTGGACGAAATCGACATTGCCGAGGTGTTTGGAGGCAATCGGTACCAATTTCAGTCCAATTTCTTCATAAAGGGCAATGTCACCACTTGGGACCGCGGGGGCTACCACGAGGTGCCAAATCCGTTGGAAAACTTCAATAAATACACCGTGGAGTGGACGGCGCAGTCAATCAAATGGTGGTGCAACGATCAGTTGATGCGGGTGTTGGAGAAGAATAACGGCCACGGGATTCCTGGAAGCCCCATGGCGGTAAAATTGAGTCTTTGGGCGGGCGGGGACGCGGCGAACCCCGAAGGCACCGTGTTGTGGAGCGGGGGGGCTACTGATTACGGGGGATTGCCGTATGTGATGCGGTTTCGGAACCTCAAAGTGAGGGATTATAGTTCTGGCGCGGTGTACCGATATGGGTACGAGGGGGGGGTGTGGCGGGACGTTGCCGCGGAGGGGGGGAGGACGTGGTGCGCGTGGACGGGGCCCGGAGCGCCAACGATGTGGAGGCGCGCGAGATGGACGGGGGGAGCGTGGCCGCCATAGGCGATGTGGAGGCGCGCGAGATGGACGGATCCCACGAGGCCCCGCGCGAAAACGTGGCAGAAATCGACCCCCCATGGCGCGACTCGGCTGCGTCCCGCGACGCCTCCCGCGACGCATCCGACACCTCCCGCGACACCTCCCTGCCGTCGCATGACGACGATGCGGGTACAGATGACGCCGACGCGGATACAGATGACGCCGACACAGATGACGCCAATACAGACCCCCATCCAGACCCCCATCCACCACCCGATCCACACAACCACCCACCCTTTGATCTTCCCACCGCCTCCCACAGCGGCGCCACCCTCCTCGCCCTCTCCTACACCGCCCTCGTCCTCCTGTTGCCCCTCCTCAACCTCCTTTAGTCCCCCCACGTCGCATGTCGCGACACCTTTTGTCGCATGTCGCGGGAGACCTTTTCGCATGTCGCACCGACGACCTTTTGAGGTCGGATGATGGCGCGCCAGGGGTATAAAATCATCTAATCGATTCTTTACCGCCAACAATGCTGAAGATCAGTTGCATTTCCCTCGTCACCAACGACGAGGCCAAGTTCGAGGCCACGGCCAAGTACTACAACGCCATTGGCTTCCGCAACATCAGATATTATAACAAGACCAACCACCAGGTGCAATTCGAGACCTTGGGCATCAGCAACGACTCCATCCAGGAAATATGGTTGGAATGCTTCCCCTTGCAGGACTTGGACGCCACCGGGGACTTGGTGCCGCTCCAGGAGTTGGCGATCTACGACGGCGACAATTGCGAGCATTACAGCGACCCGGTGTTGATCAAGTTGCGGTTGGTGAACCACGAGGGGGTTTCGGGGGCCAAGGAGATCGAAATTTTCACCGCCGACTTGCAGCAGTGCACCAAGTTGTTCAGCAGCTTTGAGGATCCCTTGGGCAACACCATCCGGTTGTCCGACACCTACCACGGCCGCCAGTTCTCCACCACCGCCGAGTTCATCGAGTATAAGAAATCGGTGTTAAGTCCGGTGAAAACCGCCAAACCGTCACTCGACACCAAAAAGAAAAAGATCGCCGTCATGACCTCCGGGGGAGATTCCCCCGGAATGAACCCCGCAGTGAGAGCGGTGGTGCGGGCGGGGATCTTCTACGACTGCGAGTCGTTTGCGGTGTACGAGGGCTACGAGGGGTTGGTCAACGATTACATCAAGAAAATGGAGTGGGAAGATGTGCGGGGGTTTTTGAGCTACGGCGGCACCAATATCGGCACTGCCCGGCTGACGAAGTTCCGGACTCCCGAAGGAAGACTCACTGCCGCCAAAAATATGATCAAAAACGGAATCGATGCGTTGATTGTTTGCGGGGGCGACGGGTCTTTGACTGGGGCCGATTTGTTCCGGTCGGAATGGCCCAGTCTCGTGGACAAATTGGTGGAAAACGGCGACTTTTCCGCCGCCGACGTCAAGCCCTTCAGACATTTGACCATTGTGGGGTTGGTGGGGTCCATCGACAACGATATGTCGTCCACCGACGCCACCATCGGGGCGTTTAGTGCCTTGGAAAGAATCACCGAGATGGTGGACTATATCGACGCCACCGCCACCTCCCACTCCCGGGCGTTCGTGGTGGAAGTTATGGGCCGCCACTGCGGGTGGTTAGGTCTTATGAGTGGGATGAGCACTGGAGCCGATTACATTTTCATTCCCGAAAGACCGCCAAAAGCCGGAAAATGGCAGCAGGAGTTGAAAACGGTGGTCAAGAGGCATAGAAGCTACGGAAAGAGGAACTCCACCGTCATTGTGGCCGAAGGAGCCATCGACGACCAGTTGAATCCCATCACCAGCGAAGACGTGCGCCAGGTTCTCATTGACTTGGGTTTGGACACCAGAATCACCACCTTGGGCCATGTGCAGAGGGGGGGCACCGCGGTGGCCTACGACCGGATGTTGGCCACCTTACAGGGGGTGGAGGCCGTCAAAGCGGTGTTGGAAAGCAACGCCAACACCGAGTCGCCCATGATTGGAATTTGCGGCAATAAGATCGTCAGGCAGCCTCTAATGAAGGCTGTGGAGTTGACGAAGCAGGTGGCGACCTCTATCGAGGCCAAGGATTTCGACGGCGCCATGAAGTTGCGTGACAGCAACTTTGCCGAGGGCTACAACCAGTTTTTGCACACCGCTCTCTACGACGACGGTTCGATGTTGTTGCCTGAAAACAAGCGGTTGAACATCGGGGTGATCCACATCGGGGCATCGTCGTCGGGACTCAATGCCAGCACCCGAGCCATCACGTTGTATTGTCTTTCCAAAGGCCATAAGGTGTTTGGAATCCAGAACGGGTTCCAGGGTTTAATCCACAACGGCCCCGACAGCATGCGGGAATTGCACTGGATCGACGTGGCAAACTGGTACAATAAGGGGGGAAGTGAAATCGGAACCAACCGGTCGTTGCCCTCGGAGAATTTCGGCAAAGTGGCGTTCAACTTGCAGCAGCAGCAGTTGGACGGATTGATTTTGATCGGGGGATTTGAAAGTTTCACTGCGTTGCACCAGTTGAACAGCCAGCGGAAAAACTACCCGATTTTCAACATTCCCATGATGGTGATTCCGGCCACGGTGTCCAATAACGTCCCCGGAACCGAGTATTCGTTGGGTTCCGACACCTGTTTGAACCAGTTGGTCAATTACTGTGACGTGGTGAAACAAAGTGCCTCTTCGACCAGAAGACGGGTGTTTATCGTGGAGGTTCAGGGTGGCCATAGCGGATATGTGGCCAGCTTCACCGGGTTGGTGACGGGAGCCATTGCCACCTACACTCCTGAAAAGGCTATAAATTTGAAGACGATCCAAGAGGACTTGAGTTTGATCTTTGAGGTGTTTGCCAACGACCGCGGAGAAGACAAGAACGGTAAGATCATTATTCGGAATGAGTTGAGCAGCAAAATCTACGACACAGAATTGATCAGCGACATTTTGAAGGAAAACGGCAACAAGCGATTTGAGACCAGAACCGCCATCCCTGGCCACGTCCAGCAGGGGTACACTCCTTCGTCCATGGACCGATACCAGGCCATCAAGTTTGGTATCAAGTCCATGGAGTTTATTGAGGGAATCTACGAAAACCACACCAAGGGAGAGGAAATCGATAGTGACCAAAGCCACCATTATGTGATTGGAATTATTGGAGCCAAGATCGAGTATAATGAGATCTCGGAATTGTATAAGGATGCCAACATCGAGTTGCGGAAGAGCAAGACCGTGCATTGGGAGAAGATGAACGAGGTGGGGGACATATTGAGTGGAAGGTCGAAGATCCGGAAGGCCAAACAAATATAATAGACGGTCTTTCTGGGTTGTTTTTGACCTTTGGTCTCTTTGACTCTGGTCTCTTTTTGACCTCATTTTGACTGTGGTCTCTTTTGGCTTTTAGTCTCTTGACTCTAGTCTTTTTGACTCTGGTCTCTTTTTTCTTGACTCCTCTGCATTTTGTGGCACTCTTGTTCCTGTTGGCTTCCCAATCCAATATTCGACTGATCTTCTAATCTTCTTTGTCCGATCCTCTAATCTTTGTCCGATCCTCTGATGTTCTTTGTCCGTTCTTCCGATCTTCTCTGTCCGAGGGCGATCTTCGTCGGGCATTTTTCTCTGTCCGTGTCGGAAATATTTGCCCATAACTCTAATCCTTACAGGCTAGGGCCATGTGAGTTCACCGGCTCAGGCCATGCGAATTCACCGGCTCAGGCCACAATCTCTAAAACAACCTTCCCTTCCCTAAGTGGCAATTTTTCCCCCAATAGCTGTAGGTCGTGCAAAGAGGATAGCCGTTGAGAATGTTTGGTAAAAAATAATTTAATATAGCCCTGATGTAATCTGCAAAACAATGCCGGTTTAATCGCGCCTGCTGTCAAACAATAGCGCCCAAACAATAAGGCAAAAATCCACTCACGCATTTAATGTCTGCACTTATCAGGCTATGCGCCATGCGCAAAATGCAATATGACCGCGGTCGTATTCCATAACCGTAAGCTTAATTGGATGACGGCAGAGGTTACACGAGGAGAGTTATTTGGGCAACCCACCGCAACACCGGGTTCGTGGGTCGAGATATTTTCTGACGATTGCCTTCACGAACAAAAGTGGTTTTGGTGGCCATGTTTGCCGGGTGGTGGTCTGGCTTCCCCCATTTTCCACCAACCTGCAATAACACAGCCCTTGGCCAAAGTTTATGTACGAGTTGCCGAAAGTTTAACCACGATCCAACACGGACCGACATATTCAGTTGTGGTGTTAAAGGCGATGGTGGGCGAGGCGAAGGTGAAGCCGAGGGCGAATGTAGATGAATATGCATTAGACGACAAAATGACATGGAAGCATCAATATTATGGGGAACACCATTGAAAATACCACACAACCCAACACCCTAAGGACAAAGGGCACCCCTAAGGACAACACCCCAAACGACAACACCCTAAGGACAACACCCAAACGACACCGTATCCTCGGCAAACTCCAGCCAATCTCGCGATATCTCCTTCAATAGCCGGCGGGGTATTTTGCGCCCACTGCATTACCCATATTTTATTTCCCATTATTATCCGTTTTCGTAGGTTTCTTTATTTCTTTTTACAGGTTCTATTTTTTTTTTATTTTACCATTATTTTTCCATCCAGTGCGAAATTTTTGAATCTCAAAAAATTAATTTCCAACGGTTTTTGCTGATTATAAAACCCCTTGTAGCCTTTTGTTTTTGTATCCTGGAGTTAGAACACCCCGTAAGGCCTTGCAGACTCAGTTTTCCATCAGCAGCTCCCTTTTTCCCAGCTCCCGCGGCCCCGTTGGATGAGATATTGATCTCCACCCGCAATCAGACACATATCGCCCCGATGAACAGCTCGTCCACCGACGGCACCGTGGCTCCACCGCAGCCCCAGGGGCGCCCGCCCCGGCGCCAGGGGCCCCCGAACCCTTCCACCAGCCCTCCTGGGCCCCTGTCGTCCCCCCGGCCCTCCAAACCCCACATTAACCACCCCGACGGCCCCT